>VMBQ01008361.1:0-37465 GCA_007657795.1 Dreissena rostriformis
ATTGTATTCTTGGGTTTTACTGAAACTACTTAGTTCCGATGTTTACATTTATCAATTTAAATCATTTTCTGACAAACTTTATAACATGCCAAAATCTGTGAACAAGTCCCTTTAATGACGATGAGCTTTACATACTTAAGTCAAAATAAACTATTTTGTTTGGTTCTGTTTAATATTATTATCAATTTATAAAATTTAGCGGTTTATAATAATCAATTATTAAGGTATTGATATCAGGAATATACTTTGTTTATAATTTATAATTAATAAAACATAATACTTACGATATTCCGTATATTATATATTTGAATTATTAACTCAAATTGTTATTTCCAAATACTTTAATGATTGTTGAACTTGCATTTGGTTACACAATTTCCTTTTTTTTTATTGTTTTCTGAAACATAATATATATTGTTATTTTTGAAAACCACTGTTCGATTTTAAGAAATTGGATTTAAAATAGACACTGGAAATTACGTCTACTTTCGATTTATAGTAGATATGTTTGAAATATGAGTAATGCAAACTTATTTTAAGCTGTTCAATGTTAAACATAGATTACGGAACGGGAAAATATAAATTCGATGTATATCGAACGCGAATATAACTTTTATGTATATTATTTCGTCTTATTATGATATCAAATAATCTCATCGCATGACTATACGTTTTCTATACAAAGACTCCGGTTAAATGCATACATTTTTTTATCAACAAACAACATTCCATTAAGTATTGCAACGCAAACAGTACCTAAGTATTAAGCGGTTTAATAGGTGTTTATTTCCAACTCTAATTGAACATGTGTTATTCGATCTGTTAAAATAGTGTTAAGGCGTACGTTTGTACCCGTGTCTGGTATGCATTGTTTTTGCATACTTGGCATATTGTCTTTGGTGGTTCTTGCAATAGCATCGGCATATTCGTCGAAATGTCTTTATACAACTTTTCGCAAAGTTAACAGGTAAACTAGCGTATAATTGTTGAAAGTATGGTTTGGTATTTTAAGAATGTCTTACTACCATGTAGTTAAAATTTCGACCCATATCATTGAAAATAAAATTATAATTTCAAAACACTGGCTTTTATATTATTTTAGGACGTTGAGCAATGTGAACGTGCGATATACACATGTTGCCTTAAAGTATGGACACAGATTAAAGAAGCAAACATGATCACATTAATAATACAGTTAATAAACCAATAGTGTTAGACAATACATTCACATGATATGTGTGTGCGATGGTTTATAAAAAAAAATATGTTTATGCTTAGCAGTCACACAAAAAACAAGCATAATGAACTTGACTTACAATCAACAAGTTGTGTAACATAAAAATAAACGCACTAAATATTTTTGTTAAAGCGCGAAAACAATTTAGGGATGTTAAAACAAATCACAAATACTTTTTAAATAATGTGGTTTGACAAATGGTCTATCATTTTTTACCTTCCGTGTTAAATGCTTTTGCAATACATAAATGGTTGTTCTCTGTTTTTGTTATTAGTATTTAGGATAATTTGTAATTTATTATATTCATATTCAATAAAATATAAAAATATAGTGAAAACGACATGTAATTTATATAACAGAATTCACGGTTTCGAAGGTCAATGTTTTTTCAACATACTCCAAATCATGTGTTGGTAACTGAACAGCAATCATTGTGGATGTAAACAGGCTCTAGTACTAAACCATGCTGATTATATTCATAAATGAAAATCTATCGCAAACGAGTAAAATAATGTTTTAACAATGCAAAATTGAAATATATGAATGTATGTTTATAAATGTATTTTTTACACGAGTTTCACGTATTGAGTAGCTGTACATTTACATCTAATTGTCTGCGATCCGTTCTTGAACAACATCTGTTGCTGAAATGTATGCAACAAAATGGATTGCCACCCGGCCTTGTTTGTCCTTAACGTTTTCGTCTACCCTTTTGCACATTTAACAAAGTACCATTTCTATGTCGGCACTACAATATTTTTTCATTGAAGAATTTCACTAAGAATTGAATATCCGTTGTGTGCATTTAATCGGCGTAGAAACTGTCTTAAACATCAAGTCTTATATGCACGCGGCGTTTTAACACCAATGTCTTTGACATAGTCATTGCGATATTTTTTTAAAATTTAAAACAAACACTTATTAATATCGAACCATTCAACACCCTTTGCGGAGATCAAACTCACAAATTCTAGGAGGAGTAATATAAAATACAAGAATAACATATTAAACAAGGCGCGTTTTGCTTAATACGATGATCATATCACAAGTATGACGTAAAATTTAAATATAGAAATTGCAAAACCAATAGGAAAGCACAATACAATGATTTATTTGTATCTTACAATGCAAAATTTGTGTATCAAATCTAATTAAAACTGTTAGTATAAATTATATAATATCAGACGTTTTGTTTTACAAATTATATGAAGAAAGAGTTTTCGATCGAAATATGGACAAAACATGTTAAACGCATATTGAATATAAAAAACATTAAACGCTAATTAAATACTACAAAGAAGATTTTCTTTATGTTATGACACTGCTGAACAAATACCGAATTGTGTTCGAAGTTGAAGTATTGTATTTGCTAAAATATTATATTCAATGTCGTATTCATATTTCGGTTTACCATGTCAACTTTTCATGTTATTATGAATAAGCGGCCGCTTGTCGTGTAATATGATGATTCATTTATATTAGGCAATTGATTGTCGCAAGCATATATATATATCCACTAAGTGTTACGCACTTAAACGACCGTAGAACGTTTCAAAAGTCTCCATCAGAGAAGAGAATGGCTTACTAAACTCGAGGACGTCTTCAGAACAAAATGGAATGTGTTTGTGTAATTGGTATAGAAACACAAAATGTTAATACGAGAAACCTTTTGTTTCACGTTTTTCTGAAACGATTTATTTCTATTTCCTATACACATGACGTTAGCAATTATTTATTGTTTTGATATACGCACAATTTCCTCCAACAATAATGGTCCATCATTTTCAATGTACTGAAACGGATGACTACATAAGTTACTTTTGTACATTATGAACACTTAAGAAATTAGTAGATTAAATCAATGTATTTTGGGTATTCCGACATTGTCTCACACGTGTATATGCGCTATTTATACACGTACAGTGTTAACACAGGGCATCGCTAATACATGCAATAATTGTAAGTGATTTGCAGAATGACTAAATGTCTGGTTGTTTAATGAAGTTCACAAACAATATACTATTTATAAGAACTAGTTCGTCTTACGACATGTGCAATGTATACAATCGTTTCCTTTTCAAGTGAGTTCAAATTAAACCACAAAAGGCAAACCGCGCAAGTTAACCTATTTATCATGTTCAAATACTAAACTAAATCGATAAACGCCGGTTTGTAATTTGATATGTGTAGAGAATGTTTTCTATCCAGGGCGTCGTGGGATTCCAGCGTAGTTACATATAGATTAATGTTTGTATATTTATTTATCAAAACATGAAATGTCTACATCATGCAATGATTGGATGCGTTTGTACAACAATGTAACAAACCGACTCCTATATAAACATACGTTTGAACCCACAACAACCAAATAAATAGCGGGTTATCTAGAAAAAAAGAACAACCTCAAATGGCCTTATTGATCAACATTATAGTGTGATGTCTCGAGCCTCTTATATTTTATTAAGGGTATACCACTACGCTATTAATTTAAAGTCAGATTGTCTTCTTTTCAAATGGTTTTGTCTTTAAATAACTGTACCATTTTATGAAAACATTACCTGTCAAATGAAGCTTGATTAGAGGAATCATCTATGGTCGTTTAGTTAAAAAAAAAAAGATATAAGTCATATACAGCGCACAATGTTCATATTTGTTTAGGCCAAGACGTCTGAGATCAAAATGCGATATTCATTAACAGCAAGAAATATTTACTATCCACCTTCAGTCGTGACACAAGCTCTTAATGCATCCATAATTTTTGAGACACACATGGGACCCTATGTTAATGATTTTTTTGTTCATGTGAAGAATACACTATTTGCACTTATTTTGATAACACAAAAATATATAGTATAGAATGGGGTCTGAGAAGTCACTTTGCTAATCATCTTGGTACTCTTTTAATTTTGGACATGTCATCTTAAAAAATATCAACGCGATTGCCTTTTTTGTAGGCATTTCGTGTATACATTATATAGGTCTTTACATTTTCTTTTAGTTGTTAAATGCTAAATAACATTTTGCAAAATCTGATTGTAAATAAATAACTATCAACTGAAACGAAACTTAACAGTTAATATATGCATGAAGCTCATGCAATTATATTCAAAAGGTATTTAAATTTTCTAACTGAAGACTTCGATCGTATTTGTAATTTGATTCTTTTTCAAAAAGGAACTATTTGTCATGAATAGTTTAAGTGTAAACACGTATTGAAAGCAATTCAATAGATGTCAATTTTAATTTCATGACACGATACGCTTAGATAATTAATGTATTTGAGTTCCAAAGCATGAGGTTATTTGATTGGGACTATTTGACGTAAATAAATTCAAGTGGGGTACAATTTGAATGTTCAGCTATTTGAAGTTGTTTGAGTTGTATATTGATTTCAAACATAACTATTGGGGCACATAATTATTTTGTGAGTTTTTATTTGGTAACAAGAGTATATCATGTGTTTATCAAACTCCGGATTGAAGTTGCAGTGATTGTTTAATCTTCTTCTGCCGATACAGCACTCCTTCTTAAAGAAGATTTTGAGCCGGAGACTATCCAAAGGTTAGTATTAACTGATTATATTCACGATTATTCGAATAAATTGTCAATCGACATTTATACCATAATTTAACTTACGATAAAGTCGTGTCCATTACTCGACTATTAGCTATTTACTCAAACGTCACAAATACAAATTCAATACGATCGTTTTCTTGAGACGAGATGAACTTAAATAGAATAAACTATGTTAATATGTACATGAAGGTAATGTAAAATAAATTTGGCAGTTTCATATCGCTAGAACGCCTAATGTAAGGCCCCTCAAATAGCGATACGCTAACATTTAAGATTGTCCAATATTCCCGCTTTGGACCAATTTTATGTCGTATTGTTTATCCTTATTTAAGATAATAGTTGTTCGTTGGTACGTACTTAAACAACCTTCGGGTATCGAATATGGCAATTATGATGTTTGACACGCCAAAAACTCGATAATTTGTTATTGAAAGAAAGTTACTAATTGCCTTAACAATGAATGGCAATACATACAGGCTTACAGTAACCGTAAATCGACTAGATCTATACTATCCTGTTTAATCTATAACATATAGCAAAACGGCATTAAACCTGATTTGAACAATGATAAGAAAAGTTAATGAGTTGGTATGTATAATGGTTAAGGGTCACATGCAACGACCGTTCAACATAGCTCAAACACTGATGAAATTGGTATCAATAGTTTTACATACTGAAATAACTTGAATTAATGGATATGCAAATACAGTTATATTTCCCCGGACGTCAACCGCTGCTATACTAGTAAAGAAATCTGCAATGACATTATGAATGGATTTCTACAATAAACGACTATTACGGCAATGAGCGTTGTTGATGTGGTGCACCATCTGTAGATTTTTACTTGAAATTTAACTGACAACAATACGTTTGAAATCTTAAAGAAAATGCAGACGTGAACTACAGCCTGTTCAAATTCGACGTCGAAATAAATCAGATATGCAACGAGAGCAGGTCGACTTTTGGATTCAAATTTCTCATTTATTTACTGTTCTTTAACAGCTTATGCTAATGATATTGCTTTACTGAAAGAGCTATGGTATCGCAACCGGATTCCTTGTATCTCAATACTGTCTTCTCTGCTTGCTGTCTCTTCAGCAAAAACCAAAGGACCCCATTGGAAATAAGTGCTTGCACTTTCATGGGTTATCCTGGACTGCAAGGTCAAAAGAAATACACATACAAATCTGACAATACGACAAATGCTTTAGCATTTCGTCATTCAAGTTCGGTAATGCTATACTTTTTATTACCGCTGAATTGGTTTATTTTATCTCCCTCGTCCGTCCGTCCGTCTGTCCGTCCGTCTGTCCGTCCGTCCGTCCTGGCCACTATCTCCCCCTACACTATAAGCACTAGAACCTTGAAACTTACACACATGGTTGCTATGAGCATATGTGCGACCCTGCACTATTTGGAATTTTGATCTGACCTCTGGGCCAAAAGTTATGGGGGTTGGGGTGGGGCCGGGTCAGAGATTTCCACTCATTTTTTAATGTTATTTTACATTAACTTCTTCATTTCTACACCGATTCACTTCAAATTGATACTGAACATCTCTTATGACAATACGGTCAATCTCAACTATGCATGGCCCCATTACCAACCCTGGGGCGCCCCGCCCACATAGTCCACGCCCACCCAAAAATGGCCATCAATGATCTTGTCCGGGCCATAACTATGTCGTTCATTGTGGGATTTCAAAATCATTTGGCACATTTGTTTCCCATCATTGGACGGTGCGTCACGCGAAATAATTACTTCGATATCTCCAAGGTCAAGGTCACACTTGAAGTTCAAAAGTCAAATGTGGCCATAAATGAGCTTGTCCGGGTCATAACAATATCATTTATTGCCATATATTTATGCTTCCGGAAGGGTGGCATATAGCATTTGAACTGTCTGTCCGTCCGTCTCTCTGTCTATCCGTCCGTCCGTCCGTCCGTCCGAAAACCTTAACATTGGCCATAACTTTTGCAATATTAAAGATAGCAACTTGATATTTGGCATGGATGTGTATCTCATAGAGCTGCACATTTTGAGTGGTAAAAGGTCAAGGTCAAGGTTATCCTTCAAGGTCAAGGGTCAAATATATAGCTTCAAAGCGACGCAGTAGGAGGCATTGTGTTTCTGACAAACCCATCTCTTGTTGTTTTTTTTCACTTTACTTCATAATTCAATGTTGAGTATGGGGAATTGAAAATATGCATGACTTTGAAATTTAACTGGACGACATTACTAACAACATGCAGCGTGGGGATACGCGTCGGCCGAGGACGCGCCATTTCTAGTTATTNAACTAGTGAAATAACACCCGTGTTATAAACAAAATTGAGCATTACGTTATTTCATTCCTGGAGCGTAAGTCATGTTATAAAATCGTTTCCTTTTCAAATTAGTTCAAATGAGCAACACTTTAAACCACAAAAGGCCAACCGCGCAAGTTTACCTATTTATCATGTTCAAACACTCAACTAAATCGATAAACGCCGGTTTGTAATTTGATATGTGTAGAGAATGTTTTGTATCCAATGCGTCGTGAGATTCCAGCATATAGAATAATGTTTGTATAATTTATTTATTAAAACATTAAATACACACATCATGCAAATACTGGATGCGTTTGTACTACAATATAACAAACCGACCCATATATAAACATACGTTAGAACCCACAATTACCAAATGCATAGCGGGTCTTAACGAAGGAAATAAGAAATATCTAGAAAAAAAACTCAAATGGCCTTTTTGATCAACATTATAGAGAGATGTCTCGAGCCTATTATATTTTATTAAGAGTATACCGCTATGTTATTAATATAAAGTCAGATGTTTTTTAAAAAATGGTTTCGTCTTTCAATAACTTCACCATTGTATGAAAGCATTACCTGTCAAATGAAGCTTGGTTAGAGGAATCATATATGGCCGTTTAATTCAAAACAAATGGAATAAGTCATAAACAGCGCACAATGCCCATATTTGTTTAGGCCAAGGCTTCTGAGGTAAGGTTTGACCGAGATTTCTCGCTTTGGAGTGCAAACTTACAACAACGGTTAAACGGAAAATATTTACTGGTGGAAATTAAATTTTACATAATTGTTTGAATCAAAAGTTTAATTAAGGGAAAACATATTATCTATCATACTAATGATCGATTTTAAAGATACTTTTAATGATTAGAATGCGATATTCATTAACAGCAAGAAATAATTGTTTTATTCAACCATCAAACAAAACAGGAAAAATACTCCACCTTCAGTCGTGACACAAGCTCTTAATTCCACCACCACCACCACCACCACCACCACCACCACCACCACTAAAACTACTACTACTACTACTACTACTACTACTACTACTACTACTACTATCACCACCACCACCACCATCACCACTACTACTACTACTACTACTTCTTATAATAATTATACAAATAAAAGACTAGCGATATTTTACATGCAATGTCATTATATTTCAGCATTCCATTTAAACTCTGTTCTGATTAGACATATACAACCATGGGAAATCAAACTTCAAAAGACGGCGAGCGCTCGAAAACAGGTAACAAGCGAAGTGATTGGATGTGCGCTACTATTGCTGAACAGGCTGAAAATAAGCGCGCATTTTATTAATACGCGTATGTCATAATTATATGTGTAAACATTCAAAAGTTGACCGTGAAATTGTCGTCAGTTTGACATCCATGACTTTGCTGTTAATGGGAATTTTTGTTAATTTTAATGTTCTAACAATATGTTTGTGACAAAAAGTACTTTCTAACGTTAAATAAACTAATTAACACTAAATGCAATTCTTCTCTTGGTTGGTGGGAGGGGAGGGACGGGGAAATTATAGAGGAATATTTAACTAGGTATTTAAAGCCCGATTTTACCATTTAACCCATCCCACATAAAAACACACTTAGTCTTACATAGGTTTAAGCGACTCGTTAGTATTGTGTAAAGGTAGCCTCGTAACACTCGAATAATTTGTGTTCAAGTTGTGAACATTCTAATACTCATCATCATCTTCATTATTCCTTTGACCGATCTGGATGTTGGGGGGGGGGAATGAGGGACAACGGTACAGAAATCCTCCTCATGTAAGGCCTGTTGTGAGCAGTTGAAAATGAATCATCCATGGGGAGTGGCGTCTACTCTTTCACAGTGTATATCTAGTTTTATTTTGTCGGCCTCGACGGCGACCTCCCTCTAGCGGGCCCTGAAGCACACTCCTGCACAGAAGGTCGTGCCTGATGACGGGTCAAAACCAAGCCAGCTTTCGTCGTTCGACGGTTACCAGTAGGGGCAGTCAAGTTCTGGACGTACTCGTTGGTGTTGTGCTCCATTTAGGAGATGCGAAGCAGTCTTCGGAGACACTTTTATTTTGCGTTCTGTGTCCGTGTGAATCGTCCAGGCCTCGCAGTCGCACAGGGGAATGGAGATTACGAGAAACTTGTAAAGCCTTAACTTCTTGGGGAAGCTGATTGAGCTGCATGTCCACAAGCTGCTAAGTCTGCCCATCGCTGCGGTCACAATAGCAATTATAATACGAACCTCGGCGGTACTGGTACAATTATTGGACAGTGATAATCAAAATACTTTAAGTAGGTCACTGCTTCGAGCTTCTCGCCGTTAATGGTGATGTCTGCACTCGTATTGTTCGTGTTGTTCACCACAATCTTCGATTTTTCCGTGCTCCTGCTCTACTATTGGGTCTGTTGGTGAGATCATGACTTTTACTGCTGGTGCTACCCTTGAGGTCAATGTCATCAGATAATTTAAAGTTTGAGATGAGTCTTCCATCGATGAAAATAGAGGTGTGGTGGTCTTGGAGAGTCTCCTGCGTTATCTTCTTAGGGAAACGGTTAAAATGGGCGGGGAAGAGCAGACGGACGCCCGATGATGTCCTGGAGAAGTCCCCCTTCTGTCCATTGAGAAATACTGCGCTGATTGCGTGTCCAGAGAGTTCTTGGATGACTTGCACCAGCCCTTCGTCAATTTTGAATCCTCTCATAACATGCCACATGACATATTGCCACACGCGTCGAAAGCATTCTTAGTTGTGGAAGAGGTCAGGTTGGTGTTGCAGTTGTTTATAAATGATGAATATGCAGTTGAAGATCTGGTTGACTGTTCTCCGCCCAACCCTAAATACAGCCTGCTCTTCGGTCGGTAGTTAAACGGCCTCACTTTTCTATCGAGTGAGGATAAGGCGTAGCATGCCTGTGCTGGGATGACTGATGAGGCTTATTATGCAGTTATACTCGCACAACTTTAGGTTACCAATTTTCGTAAGGTTGATAACCAGAGACTGGGTTCATTCTTTGGGCAATTCCATCTCCATCCATAGTACCATAGTACCGTAATCGCCCCAGTCGATCTATCTCTTCCATGAACTCTTCAAAACGTAATCAGCTCGGAAGGATCGTTCTACACTCCCGGAGATATTCCTGCCTTCTCCACCTCTGCCCTAAGTATGGATGCACTTTCATCGTCCTCTTTTGGTCTGGGAGCGTTCTGAAGGAAACGGTGGTCTGGTTGAAGCAGGCCGACTGGTCTTCGTTAGGCTTTTCAGGGTTCTGTTTTGTAAGCCTTCTTACTGCTGGCTGTGGTCACCTATTGGTCAATATAAATACATTGCTCCTTAATTTACTCCTGATTTCCCTCTTTCATTTCTTCCGTATCTCCCTTTTCGCTTTTAAGGTATTCTATCTTAGATTCCGGACTGGTGTACTTCTAATGCCTACGTTTTCTTCTTTTGTTGCAGAGGCCCATGACTTCGGCCTTCACACATGGCTTGTATTTCCCTCTTTTTTGCCAAAGAACTTCCTCGGCCGATGATAGCAGAAACTCATTGATGTTATTGATTATGGTGTCGATGTCATTATCAAGGATGTTCAGGGTGCAAATTTGTCACCAATATGTGCTTGAAATGACTATGTTTTATCCTGGCCCTGTCCAAGTCATACCGAGGGTTCTTGGCGATGCGCTTGTTCTTTAAATGCAGCTTGATGGTGGTAAACACTAAGGCATGTCCACTTCCGATGTCTGCGCAAGGAATGTTCATGTTGATGCCGGACGTTGCGGCACAAGTATGAACTCAATCTGGTTGTGTGCTTGCCCGTTTGGAGCATACCTGGGTGCTATTCTGCACGGTCGGTTTGTGTTGGTGCACTGTGTTGGCCAGGGAGATTTAGTGGCCTCTGGCGATCTTAAGAAGTCTTAAACCACTGTCGTTGGTCTCTCCTATGGCAAATCTACCTACTGCCCCTGACAAGTCTTAGTAGGTGTCTGGTCAAAACTTGGCGTTCCAGTTAGGCCACACGATCCATTCAAATTAGAATTATCAATGAAATTAATTCCCATTAAACGACCTCATCTTCCCCCGAACATTAAAACATGTGTGGAATTAAAAGGGTGTTGAATTGAATTAAAAACGAATAAATTCAGTGCATATACTAGTATATACACGTAGTTATACACATTCTGCAAAACGCATTCTCAAATCGAATAATTTAAAACTTCTTATGTAAGCTTGACCAATCAAACCTCTTTGCTATTCTACTCATAACTGTACGCTTCAATCAAGTTGTGAACAAGTAGCTCCATCAGCTTTCCCACCAAGTACATGCTCTACAATTCCGTCGTATTTTCAATCCTACTAAAAGGTTGCGAGACTTTGACGCTTCAGGGGAACACTGAACGCAGAATAGAGCCCTTTGAACACAATAATGTGCTCCACATCACCGACATGAAGCACAAGACAGACGAGTACATCCGGAACATGACAGCAACACGTGTTGGATCACAAAAGTTCCTTATTGCGACCGTCAAACGACAAAAGCAGGCTATATTTTGAAACGTCACTATACACAACTTTCTATGCAAGACTGTGCTCAAGGGAAGCAGTGACTTTGCAGCCGAGACCGTCAGAAGAAAACCTCGACGGATAATATGAAAGAGAAAACGTCCGTCAGCAGCCTACAACAAATCTGACTGGCCAATGATATCGGTGTCTTCATCCCTCATTTCCCCCTCCCCAATGACCACACCGGTGAAGGGAATCATGAGAACGATATGTCCTTACTGGATAATTACAATTCTGTGCAAATCGGGGAACAGTTAATATGCATGTACACTATATTTATGTTGAATCCACTATTGTTATGAGATACATATAAATAAAGGGCGAAGTCAAATGGTTTCTGGTAAAAATTTATATCTGTTCTATCAAAGTAATGACTTTTTTTTTGTAATTCGTACTACACATATCTAATGGCGCTAAACACCTTTGAAAAAGTTAATAATGTGTTTCTTAAATTGTGACATATTTAATAGTGCAATAGGAATGTAAACGCCCTTCAATATTTTGAATTGTATTACATTTGGGTGCTACCAATATAGACGTTAAATGTATCTTTTGGAAAATAGACATAACAGAAGATATTCGTTTCGTTCCATATGTCGTTTTCGTTTCAGATGAGTCACCTCCGGTTCCCGCTCGGCCCATAGTTCCGGCCCCAGCCTTACCTGCCAGGAATTGGACAAAAAAAGGTAGTTAAGACATTACAATTTCAAATGTGTTATTATCTTTAAACATGGAGTACATTTGAATTTTAGATTACTCTAATTGTGAACCCCAGTTCTGTGTATATTGGTCAATTGAAAATTAATACTTTGATTTAGTTATTAGTTGCAGACAATTATACTTACCAGATAACTTGGCCATAGCCGAAATCACTTCGATTCGCCGAACAAAGTAGTACTGTTCAATCATTTATGTCAGATATTTCAGTTCTACAACTACATTCATTTCAAAATTGACATACAATGTGAATAATATAAAGGTCTGTACCCAATTTATGATCTATACTTGTCGCGAAAGAGTACATGTATGCTTAATTAAAATACT
This sequence comes from Dreissena rostriformis, assembly GCA_007657795.1. NCBI lineage: Eukaryota > Metazoa > Mollusca > Bivalvia > Myida > Dreissenidae > Dreissena > Dreissena rostriformis. Next base: position 12,728 of record VMBQ01008361.1, read on the forward strand.
GCACTATGTTACCAGGTAATACACGCAGCACATGTTATCATTAGAATTATGAAGCTCTAAATATATCAAGTAATTAAAACTTATATCATCGATTATTGCCCCTTACTGTTATAAGCGCTTCGTTTAATATCAACGTACACTCTCTAGGGATCTTATTAAGTTAATAAGGAACAGGAACAGACTGTTCTCATTTTAATAAGAATCACTTACGCTTAACAAGCAAATTGTCAAAAATGAAATATGGCGTTTTTATCATTATAAAATGTATCGACATTGTTCACAGCGACGTATTAAAATAAAAGGAAACAACAGCTTCACAAGCAGCGGAAAAGTTGTATTTTAACATTTTAAAAATCCATATAATCAGGGATCTATACAAACAAAGGGATGCGAAACGTTTATGATCCGAAGAACAAATGAAACGAAAAAGAGACTTCACGCGGAAGTGGACAATTTTCGCGGTCGCCATTTCATTTAACACGGGAAATTGACATGAAAATACCGATCATGTTTGTCGTTAAACAAAGTGTTTCATATAAAGCATTATTAAATACAAAGGTTTGTTGAATTTGCGACTTCTTAATGATTGTTTTGCATTACTATATGTCTAATTACTAATAAAATCAACGGTGGGTAGGGTATTTGTAACACCAAAGATTTCATAATAATCAGGATGACTTAAATGTTCTTCGTTATAACAGTTCTTGTTTAACGTAAGATTATTTTAACAGGCTTAAGATACAATGCTGAATGTGAAAATTGTGAGATTAAAATTGGATTCACATGTTTAAAGTAACATAAACATTGCTCGCTGCAGTCAGTATTTCTTAATTTACATGAAAGTCTTTTAAGAAAGGTGTCATAACTAGCTCTACTTTGATAATTCTATGTATTTTTCACAATTTTGAGTGAATATATTTGTTAAAACATTGCTTATTTGTAATGTCAAATATAAAGAAAATTCAATACCTTTTATTTAACGACATCCGATAAACGTATGTCACAGCATTTTTCAAAAGGTTCTGTCATCACACGCTCTATACTATTGGTATTTTTTAACAAATGATAAAATGTTAAAACATTGTGTAGTACACAGTTTAATTATAATATGTGAAAAGTCATAACTTTGTTTGAGCTCAAAGAAGATAAAATTGTAATTCCTTTTAACCACCGTCTGTCTGATAAAACTATGTCGCGGTACTTTTCACAAGCTTTTTACCAAATAGCTTGGTATTTTGTACAAATATAACAATTTGATGTCTTGTGTAGTGCACAGGTTTTGCATTATTTGAAAAGTCATAAATTTGCATGAGCTCGAAGAAGATAGAGTTTTAGTCTTGTTGTATTGTTTGACCACCTTCAGTCCGATTAACATATGTCACAGCATTTTTCAAAAGTATTTGTCATTACAAGCTCAATACTCAACATGTTGGTATTTTATAAATGAAACAATTTGATGCTTTGTCTAGTTCACCTGTGATTTGCATTATTTGGAACTTAAGAACTGTGTATAAGCTAAATGAATATACATGTTAACTCTTTTTGTTTTAAATATTCTTAAACCACCTCCCGTCTGATTAATATGTTACAGGTTGTTCACAAGACTATGTCGTTGCAAGCTTCCATAAACGTTTTGGTCGTTTTATAAATCTAACATTGTTTGTGCATCATTTGAAAAAAACAAAGCGTTTCATAAGTTCAATTAAAAAGGACAATTTCACTCCTATTTAATTCGTTGTCTTCTTTAACCTATGTACAAATGTCACTTGTCTTTTCTTAAGAAACTGTCATTAAAAGTTCTATATTCAATATTTAAGGTTAATCCTTTTACACATTTCTCCGTTTTATGATTTGTATTTCTTTTCAATGCATTGTTTCAAAACATGTATAACGTGTAGGTCAAAAGAAGAAATAAAATTGAATACTTCAATGTTAGCCTTACCTCTAGCCAAAATATCCAATTGCTACTAAACTCTCTAATTGGCGATATAATCTCTAATTGGCTGCTAAAAGTCTCAAATTGGCTACTATGATCTATGTAAATTATTTGAAAATATAGCAGATTGTAACACTTTCTAAAACATTCTAAATAACATGCATTTGGCGACTAATTCAGATTTCTCAGCGCCAACCTAGTAGTGCTTAGCAGCTTATGTTTCAATATTCTTATATTCGATATTTGTCAATCAGTAATTAAAGGATACCATTACGAATAACTTAATAAACCATAACAATGTGTGCAACAAGTGTTTACTTATTTAAAAGAAATAATCTAATTAGCTGTTTGTCAGCAGTATGTATGCCTTCTTATGAAAAAATATCTGCTTTGTCGATCGCTGGCTAGGTACTATTATTTGTCTTTTATTTTTAAAATATGTTCGACCGAAAGACGTTCTGTTAGATACCATGCCATTCGTTGGTATAAATTTCACTCCAACAAATTAAAAGTGCTTTATATCAATACTTCGTCATTTTGCCTTTTTGGTATATGACTCTAAATACATATGTATTAAAAACCCATTTCCGTTGTTGTCAAGGTGAAATATCAGCGCGGGCAAATGATTGGCCAAAAAAGTTGCAAAACGATTCTGCTCCAAAGGATACAGAAAAGGGACAATACGGTATATTGTAGTACAATAACTCTAATTTACATTGGTGACATATTAAAAAAGCATGACTGCCTTCAACTATTAAAAAATCGAACCTTTATTTTTCGAAAAAATATACAATGACAACTATTGATATAACAGTTTCAAACCATAAAGACAAAATTGTAAATATGCGGTACATCGTATTCTAGGCTTCTTATGTGCTCCAAATTATTACTTTTTACACTTTTACAAATATTTCATGACGTCAGGAAAAACAAGTTAATCGTCAAACAACAGATTCATGCTTAAATGCAATTGCATAGAAATTATTTTATAGTATTTGTTTTAATATAAGTGTCGTTAAGGGATGATCAACAAAAACAATACAGGTAATAATTTGTTGTGCTGTGTAAAGAGCTGTTGTGCTGTCACTGCTGTGTTACTATAACGTCCATGTACTTAAATTATACCCTATAAATGATCTACTGGGCAGCTTTAGTTTCAATATGCTTCTATTTCCGTTTGGGTCCCTTTTCCATCAGTCGAGAATTGAGTCAACTTTCAATTCCAGCTTAAACATGTAATAGTTCAATATATGTATTGCTGCTATTGTTTTGGAATATGATGGTTAATACAAATGTAACAAAAACTCCATATAATTTGCAGTAAGAGCCTACAATCCTGTATACAAATCCTACCATTCCTCCAATGCTCCAGAGGATAAAAGGACAGGAAAACGCGGTATACTGTCTATTACATTCGTATTAAGTAGTGACATATTTACAAAGCTTTGTAAACCTTACTGCCTTTAATACATTAAAAATTGAACCTAACAATTAACAATTAACAATATTTGGGATGGTTAATGGTCCTTGGAACAGCCATTGTTATCTTTAAATACGCTTATATATATATAAATAGAACGATTCTAGACAGAGGGACACGTACCCAGTCTCCTTCAGAGCGACCGGTCAAGAAGCGGACTACGAAAGTCCGTCCGTAGTAAAGGCAGAGGTGGAAGAGGTAGTTGCAGTCTGAAAAAATCATCGAGAGTGAACAACTTCCCTTCCGAGCTGATTTAGCACGTTCCGTACCATCGACCTCATATATCATCCCAGCAAACTCAAGGAACTGCACGTGAAATAGCAGGGTGGATTCAGAGATGGGTGGAATACAATGGAACAGATCTTCAATTTCGGAGTCAACACTAAGACACACTGCAACACCAACGAAAGCTGATTGACTACTTCATCGACTTAAAGACAGTTTTCGACCTCGTCTGACTTGATGGTCTATGGCTAGAGAGGATTCAACAATAACGGAGGGCGGGTGCAAGTGACCCGAGAATGCTACGGAAATGCCAGCAGCGCATTACTTTTCAATTGTCAGGAGGGTGACGTCTTCAGTAAGTCTGTCAGGGATGTCTGCTCTCCCTCGTTCTGTAAAACCTTTTCCTCGAGAAGATAATTCAGGAGACCCTCCAAAACCACCAAACATCTAGCTTCATCGGTGGCAGACCGATCTTCTACTTGCGATTCGCTTATAATTGACCTTGCATGTGGCACCAGCATTGAACTCCAAGACCTTACCAACATACTTTATGAAAGGGCAGGGGCATACGGGATGGAGGTCAGCACGGAGAAGTCGTAGATAATGGTCAAGAGGGCGAACAACACTAGTGCATACATCAAAATAAACGGCGAGAAGATGGAAAAAATAACGTGCTTCAAGTATGAGGGAGCAAGACTTTCCAGGGATGGGTCGAGTAGCGCTGACATCCATATATTAATTGCCTTTGCGAGCGCAGTAATGGCAAAACTGAGCAGGAAACAGGCCTCTGAACAAAGGTGCCTCCGAATACCGCTCAACATCTCTTACATGGAGCACAAGACCAACGAGTACGTCCGGAACTTGACAGCAACACTTTTGCCTCATGACAACCGTCAATCGACGACAGCGGTCGTCAGAAGAAAAGCTGGATGGAAAATGTGAAAGTGTTAACGCCCGTCTCATTTACTCTCAGCAGCCCACATCATATCTGACTGCCGGAGGATATCTGTGGTCATCCATCATCTGCCCTCAACGGCTTAACCGGTTAAAGGAATGATTATGATGATGTGTCCTTACTGGATACTCACAATTCTGTGCAAATCGGGGAACAGTATATATGCATGAACACTATATTTATTGTGAAATAAGTTTTGTTACGAAGTAGATATACATTTAGGGCGAATGCAAATGGTTTTTGAGTACATGAATATATGTTGTATCACAGTAACAAGTGGGGAGTGAGGAAGTTAACTATGTGTTGCATGAAGTGTGCCATATTTCGCAGTGCAAGACACATCAGTAATGTAAATTCAATTATACCCAAAATATTTACGTTGAATGTAAATATATCTTCGGTTTACATGCGGCATCAGCCTCATTTGCCAGGATTTTCCGACATGGACTGTGCGTACTAAGTCTTAGAGATTGTGTTAGTTAACATGTGTCGATTTTTAATTTGGTATAATCTTTAGACCGGGAGTACATTTGAACACAAGATGCCTCTAATTATGAACGCCAGTTCTGTGTAAATTGGTCATATGAGATCGAATACATTTTTCTAGTTATTAGTTGTTAGCATTGCCAACTACTATAGTTACCAGAATTTTTGCCGCAGCCAAACATCACTACGATTTACCGAACAAAATAGTACTGTTGACAAATTCATGTCAGAGATTTCAGTTATACAACTACATTCGTTCCAAAATGTAGACACACTGTGGATCACATGCTAAATTAAATAATTTTGAACAGATCCGTAATAGCAAAAAAGTCAATAATCAATTTATGATTGATACTTGTCGCGGGAGAGAACATGATGCTTAATTAAAATAGTGCACTATACTACATGATATTTTCAGGCAGCACAGTTGTCATTAAAAATCGGAGTCTATAAATTTATCAAGTGAATCAAATTACTGTCATCGATCAACTCGCCTTAATTTCAATAGCGCGTTACGCTTAATATCAGCCAACACACTGTTCGGATCTTAGAGGTTTATAAAGAACAGGAACAGAATGTTATCAGGTTAAAAACATACTCTGTTCACTTCAAACAATACGAATGACAATCGAAAACAATGCTGATGAGCACATTTATTGATTAAATAGCCAAAGTTTAGCGTTCCAGCAGCTTTATATATATATATGATTTAAAAAGCGTATGTATTCAAAACCAAATTTTTGTTGTAGTATGTGTAAAAGAATTAAGTGAACTACAAATAACAGCGCGGACAAACGATGGGTCGGAACTGTTGCAAAACGACAGCGCATCAGAGGATCAGAAGACAGGACAATGCGGTATATTGTAATACAAATTACTTAAATGTACGTTGGTGACATGAAAAGAAGATATTGTAAATCGTTTTGACTGCCTTGAACTAATGTAAAATGCATACCTTAGAAACAATTTACCATTTGTGTTATATGCAAAAAATGACTAAAGACGATTTAATGATTTGAAACCAAAAAGCCAAGATATTTTCATAAGTGGTACATCGTAGTGTGTGTATGTATTCCACATTATGACATGACTTTATGGTAAAAACTGGACCCACTGGGGATCAACTTCCGTTTTATAGATATATAAAGCAAAACGCATTAATAAAACCTTTCGTCTATTAGCATAAAGCTCAGGTATTCATATTTGGTATGTGACAATATTGGTCAAATCATATCACTGGTATTAAAACGGTTTACATTCAATATAAAATGGTTAATAGAGATGTTTGATTTTTTTATATATGACATGTTTATGGTTGGTATATACCGCGCAATTGCGAAAGTTATCAAGTGACGTAGGTTAATAATGATAAATGATGGTTGCAACTTGTCTATATGCATACACGAGTACAAACCTTTGATGATCAAGTAAGCACAAACACATCTTATTGCACACTCATTGTTACTGGGCTGATATCAATCACATAAAGCATAACTGGTAAACGTCTAATATGGGTAAAGGTGCGTATGTACGAGAGGCGCCCGGATTATATTTTACAGAATTAATAACGCAAAATAAGAATTGCAACAGTTCCTTTATCGAAGTAAGTGTTCAATATGAGATCCATGACATGCGTAAATAAGCCTACACCTTTTTTTGCCACGATTCAAGAGTCTTGTTAATAATATTTTGGTCCAGTTTTCTCCACTCGTCCTTAAGAGTTTTTTAAGACCTATAACAGAGTTAACGTTGCGCTTCTGTAGACGGCATCCTGATGGAACCTTCATTGACTGCCGACCTTCTGGAAACAGTTTTTTAACGTCATTTCGAACAAACGGCTTCAATACCTTATTGATATAGAAATTTCTCTCAACTTTAGTTCCTTTGTTGATAAAGCGAATCCCGGATTTTCCTCTATAAGAGACACCAGCCCATGCCATGAAACTCTTGGCGAAAGAGTTCCACTTAACGAACTTAAGTTTGTCGCTAACTGTTTCGCCTTTTCTCATGTAGCAAACTTTGTGTCGCCCGTACGACCCGCCCAAATGGAACATTGCCTCATCAGAAGTAACAAAGTTCTTCCATCTTCCACCTCTTAACTTTATGTATAACTGCCATGATCTGGCCCTCCTCTTCTTAATTTGCGCCATGTTAAGCTGATGAACTTTGCATTTTTTCTAAGTTAAGCTTCCAATATTTTTGTGATAATGTTATATAGAGTTCCTTTAGAGATGCCTAACATAAACGACATCTCACGTTGGGTCGGTGGATTAACTTTGGCGATCATACGATTGATTTTTCTGATGACGTTCGGTGTGGCCACATTTCGACGATATCTAAACTTTGGCATAGAAAGGCTAGCATTGATATTTTGGCGTTGATGTCCAATATTATCACGAACGTTATTGATGGAGCTCAAGGAAATCGATTATCCCATTGCTTTCAACTCAGTTTGAATACTCCTTTATGTGTGTTTAGTCTTCAAAAGTCCAACAACTACCCCTTCCACTTTATCACTAACTTTTCGACACACAATTCTATAAAGGACGAATATCAATGTTGAAAAATCAAGATTACAATTGTACATGATAGAGTAAAAGCAATTTGCACGGGTTTTTCATGCGGTAGTGTGTAAACGTGTATACAGATTTTGTTCAAATATAATCTGGGCGCCTCTCGTAACTGTGAATACTTTGATGATAGTCGGAATCAGTTTTCTTTTATACTATTCTGATGTTATAAATAACATGAACAGCGGAAAGTAGCATTGTATGTAAGACACAAACATAACAAATAACGACATATATATATATTTTACAAACATTTTGAGTGAATATGCAAGTGCTCATAACGTAAGGAAATATATGTCAAACGACATCAAACAGATTCATTCGCGCTACAAATAGATTGGCAATTATTTCTTTCTTTAAAACAAACTATTTTGTAGTGGTATGACAACACAAAAACAGTTNATTTTTCGCAATAGGTCAAACGTCTGGTGAATGTTGAACAAAATATACACACAGTGAATATCCGCTCCAACAAAAGCAGAGAAACTGTTTGATACAACGCGGTCATTTGTGCAAATAACACAATGCAAAACAACGACGTACACAACAAATGTAGTAGACCAGACACAAACGTCCACAACAACTCACAAACACACACACAAACGAACAAAACTGAGGCCAACGCCTAGGAACGGCCATTAGGGTTTAAACCGGTTTAAGGAGCTCAGATTCTCACACATGGCACACAATTAATCGTAAAACATTCACAAAAGTGTTAAAAAATGAACTTAATCGCATCACGATTCAAATTAAATAGCAACAAGATAATACATTCCAATATAATTATCATTCAACTATTGCATGTGTTCCATACAGACCCGGGTAACAGAGCCGTAACGTTCTGAGGTTCGATAACAAGAAACCAAAACGAGTATCAACTATATCTCATTTGTGTTAAAACGCTTTAGAGACATAGCATCATATAAGTTAAACATTCAGATCATCGTCGTGCAATACTGGAAGAACCCGAATTTAGAAACCGTGAAAGGCCAAATTACGAAGTTTGTTTGTGAATATCTATTCTTAAGCCACATAAAACAGTTCAGCTGTAATTGTTTTCAAAACAAATCGTTATTTATATTCTGACTATGGGCATTTACTTTAATAATAGGCACTGCACTGTAAACGTATACAGATAATCGGCAAAATGGACGTATGGTGCATTCATTAATTGATATGGTGATTCGCCGATTGAAGGCTCTATTATTGATTGCCAAATGCTTGTTTTAAATCGAAAGTTTAGACAAACTGTGGTCATTATTCATTTAATATGGGAAATGTCAATAAAGATCAGTATTTGTATTATAAATTGAAAGAAGGGTTAATCATTTTATGACTATCATTGATAGCATTCAATTTAATGCGCGATACATATTATTTACTATATTTCTTTCCATTTGACAATGACTGTGAGCATATGGAATTACATCGTAAAAGTACATCTTCACTTTATTTTGTTGCTTTCTAAAATCCTGTTAACAAAATGAATTAAGCCGCCATTTGTATTTAATTGAATTGTACCTCTGAAATGTGGTAATGTGTTGTTCTAAATATGTAACTATTTATATCATATCAAGTGCTTAAATTGACATCAAATCGAGATTGTTTTCCATTTTTATGCCCCCGGTAGGGTGGCATATAGTGATCGCACTGTCCGTCTGTCCTTCTGAAATTCCGTCACACTTGCGTTTAGGTTTCGAAAAATGGCCATAACTTATATGTCCCTTGAGATATAACCTTCATATTTGGTATGCATGTGTATATGGACAAGGTCTTACCATACGCAGTTTTTTTTTACCCCTGTGACCTTGACCTTGAAGAAAGGGTCTGCGTTTAGGTTTAAAAATCTGCGTTTCGGTTTCGAAAAATACTCATAACTTCTATGTCCCTTGAGATAATACCTTCATATATGGTATACATGTGTATATGGACAAGGCCTTTCCATACACACACACATTTTGACCCCTGTGACATTGACCTTGAAGTAAGGGTCTGCGTTTAGGTTTCAAAATCTTTGTTTAGGTTTCGAAAAATGCTCATAACTTCTATGTCCCTTGAGATATAACCTTCATATTTGGTATGCATGNTGATTCATAACTCATAACCCATGTCTAGCTGTTTTCATTTAAACTAATAGTGTTTGAAATATTTGCATAGTTTTTATTGAATTTCTAAAAATTAAAATGGGGAAGGAGTGAGTTGTGTGAATACTTAGAAAATAACTTCTGACATGGATTGCAAAAATGAAATTCTATAATTCTCCATGTTACAAAATTGGTGGCCTTTCCATACTGTTGTCATCAAAAAGATCACTGGTTGGGGGCTTTTATTTAATGTCATGATGACAATATTTCACCATGAAACCATGTTGTAATAGAAGTTTATAGTAATTAGCTCACCTTACAATGAAGTGCTCAGGGTGAGCTATTTAGGTCACACTGTGTGTGGCCATTGTCACAGTGTGTCATGTGTCGTCAACTTTTTGCTTGTTACCATTCTACTTAGCCACATTTTTCACCCAATCTTGATAAAACTTGGTCAGAATGTTTTTCCAGACAATATCTAGTCTGGGTTTGAATCTGCCAGCCATGTGTGTCCAAAAACTAGGTCTCATAAACAACAATACCTTAACTGACAAGTGAAACAGAAAGGTCATATAATACATGAATTTAAAGCCCCATTTACGCTCTAAATCAACAAATATTTCGTAAACTACTAGTTTTTTTATATAAAAATAGAGTTTACACATAAACAATCAGTGTTCTTTATAGCAATAGCCAAAATTTCAACGCAGGATGCGGTCTGTTAACATAGATTTAATGTGATACAAAATGCTCGTTTTTATTGTTTTGATGCACCATATATTCCATTTTATTTTCCCGCAACGATATCTATTCATACGACACACAAACACTAAATTGGTACATAGACGTGTGCTGAATATATTGTACCACAAACAAATAAAAAATGTATCTTATTAAATCTATGTAACCAGACCACATCTAGCGTTGAAATTTTGGCTAGTGCCATAAGGAATACTGTTTGAATGTGTTGACTTTATTTTACGAAATACTTTACGAAATAATCGTTGATTTTGAGCGTTAAAGGGGCTTTAAGGATCGGATGACTTGTTGTAAAATGAATTATAATTGTGAAACCAAAGTTATTATTGGCAATTCTTACTTCTTTAAGATATTCAGAATACTATCATGGCACCAGTAGAGAAACTTGTTTAAAAAAATTTAACTTGTTTTTTCAGGGAGAATCAAAAGAAGTTTGATATCGCAATGAGGAAAGCGGAAAATGAGAAATCCCAGGCACTGAAGGTATTTTGTCTTTCTCTCCTGTTTTATATGTTGTCCCTGCATATGTTTCATGTTTCTACATTAAAACATAACTGAAAAGGTTATCTAGCAAGGATACAAAATCCTATTTAAAAGCCATAAATTAAGCAAATATGAGTTGCATCATGAGGAAATGGGTCTTATTCCATATGCAGCCAGGGTAGCTCCAGAACAGCTTGCGCACAATTGAAGTCTGCATTGGTAAGGAGCTTCCCTGCCCACTATACAGTCAGGTAAAGTTTTGTGGTCTCAATAGTGGACAGGGTAGCTCCTGACCAGACTGCCCATAGGCTCAAGCTGGTCTAGGGCTACCAATTACGGCATAAGGCCCATTTTCCCATGACACTGCTCATACAATTCTTTAAAACTGTCATTACAAAGAAATTATTTGTAGTTAGCACATTTTTTACATTTAATAAGCATTTAAGTTTCTTATTATTGTAGTATTTAAGTCATAGCAGTCCAGCAGTAAATATACTTGTGGCATCTTTTTGAAAACATTATACTTTACATAACTGTCAAATTCAAGTATTATAAAGTTTCCACTTAACAAATATTGTACAGATTACATTTTCATAAGGTGTATAAAAAGTATTTGTTTTAAACAGAAACTGCTTTTATAAAACATGTAGGAAAATACACAGTAATGTTTGTTTATAAAGATTACAAAATAATTAGTTAAATAATCATATTTATTAGAATATTTTTACAAAGTTTATTAGCAATTTATATAATCAGCCAGAAGTTTCAACACTGTTGCCACTAATCCATATAAACGGACTCCCAGAGCCTTTGATAACTTTTTGCTGTGGCAGCTAGCTCTCAGCATCCCTTTGGGTTATAAAGTTGAGAGTTGTATTATTGCAACTATATTGCCACATGTTCTATTCTTATTTCTCAGGAATTACGAGACTCAAAAGACATAGATCGTGCCAAGGCAGTGCAAGAGGCAGAAAGTCGTGAACGGCAAATTGCAACCGAACAATTACAGGCCCTAACCCGCATGTATGAAATAGCCATTGATGCTATGAAGCAAGAAGTTGAATACGCTTATGAAGAACTAAAGAAAACCCAGAGTGAAAAGGCCCAGATTGAAAAACAAAAGCTTGATGTTGAAAACTGTCTCATGGACACTCGCAAAGACTTTCAGGACTTTATAGACAATCTTCCACCGTATGATAAAATGCAAGCTGATTTCATGCTGCCCAGGGTGTATTTAGATGATTTGGAAAAGAAAGGTTACACAGTTGCCTTACTACGTCCACCTATAACGAAGAAACCATCCAAAAAGAAAGCACCTGTAATGAAATAAATTGTGTTTTGATTGAATCAGACTGTTTTTTTTTTATGAAAATTGAATCAAATGTCCTCCAAAAGTTCATATATCATCTGGGCCGGGAACAACAGGGTTTTTATGAGATTATACATTTATATGATGTATATTTTGTGGAATAAATATCATTGTTTCAAGTAAACCATTTTAAATCTGTTTATTTATCTTTTGTTTATATTTTTTTACTCAAAATATTTTTGGTTTTGTTTTTTGTAATCATTTGTAAAATATGTTTATTGGATGGCAAGTACATAATTGTGGTGTTTATTTAACTTTACATATTATAATTATTATGAATTGAATAATATTTCTTTTATATAAATATACAGGCAGTATTAAGTAACAATGCAGTTATGAAATTGTATAAAAAAAGATAATGAATGTTAAACATTTTGAACTATTTTACATGCTTATAATAATATGTTAAATCAAAAAACATACTTAGTGCAATAGTATATTGTATTTAAAAATATACTTTGGATTGGTTTGAATTTCCTCCTTATCACTGTCATTGAATGTTTTTGCTTTTGGCAACAACTTTCTCCAAATTTCTGCCAGTCAATTTTCTTTTGCAGAGGTACATGTCTCAACTGTTATTAACCCTTTGCATGCTGGGATATTTGTCGTCTGCTAAAATGTTGTCTGCTGAATTTCTAAAATTAGCATTTTCTTTGATTTTTTTTCAAAGATACTATCAGAAAAGCAAACAGTTTGGATCCTGATGAGACGCCACTTTCTGTGGCGTCTCATCTGGATCCAAACTGTTTGCAAAGGCCTTCAAAATTCGGTTCCAGCACTGAAAGAGTTAATATATCACAATGTTCTTCCTTATAAGCATGAAAGACTCCAACTCCTTTTTTCATTATTCATTGGTAGATGTATATATCCTTCACTTGATAACATTCATTGCATGAACTGTGGTACAAATAACCATTCGGGATTACCAGGGCATATCAATTCCAACTTGTGCATTAAAAAAGCAAATTGGTCCTTGTTTTTTAAAGGTGGCCCTGCAACAAGAACAAGACTTTATTCTGATTTAAATGGATATCATAAAGGAGATTGCATTAGAGATAAAGGGAATCATATGACAATAATGCTGAAAGCAGCATTGTTAATGATGACCAAGTAATGCCTTACAAATCTTTTTAAGCGCAAGGTATTGTATATAAATACATTTATAATTTATGCACATGTATACATGTGTATGTGTTTTATGTTAAGTTATGTTTTGGTTTGTGAATTTCACTGGTTTTAAACATTAATCACACTTTTTACTGAAAAATACACAAAATAAACATACATTTTTTCATGCACTTTGTTATGCTCAAATATTCATAATGCATTTACTTGTATTGTATAACTTTATAGTAGAAAGTAGAAAAGACATGTTGGCACAAATTGGATTAATTAAGTTAATATGAAGACATTAGAAATTATTTTGTAGAGTTTTTCTTCAAAAGCTTGCATTGGGCTCATATTGTTATTCTATATTTCGTTGTGAGATACAATGCAGCATAATTATATGTATTAAGATTGATGTAAACTGTTTTTGTTTTTAATGAACCTTGATTTTGATCAAGTTATTGGCATTTTTGTTTCTTGTTACACATCTTACTACCGCAATAAAGGTCTGGTGAAGTGAAAAGTGTAAATAAATGTTAAAAGAAACAAAATAAAACGTTATGAAAAAAAAAAGTTTAAATAAGTTTCATAGTCTATAAAATATGAACAAGAAATACAAGTCTTGTATTTTCAATACTTAATACATGTAGTTCTCTTAGCTTTATTTGAAGGAGACAATTGTTGTAGAACTATATGCACAGGTCTGGAGAATTTATTTGGATTATTATTAGTATCCTTTATTTCAGTGTTTAAATGTACTAGACTCAAGTTTAATTTGTTGTAATTTTAAATATAACCAAGAGGATTTCATGTATGCATCAGCTGGCTTTGTTACTGTTTATATTACATTTGTGATTAATTATTGTTTTTGTTTTAATCATGGTACTATTATACTCACGGGATAAAAACTTTTGCATCAAAACTTTTTTATAATAATATGTGCACTCACGTAAAGCTTGTGGAAAGCTAGACTTCGGAGCTTATCTAAATGGTATCTTTGTCACTCAACTTTTGATTTTAAAATAAGTTACAAAAAATATTCACCATCATAAGACAAAGTGTTGTGTTCTGTATCTCCCTTCTTTCTAACTCAAAAATCAAGGCAATTCTTATGATCAAATGTTTATGTCCAGATTGTAACTTTGTCATTGATCAAGAAATTTAAAAATAACACAAATGACCACTATGAGGTGTCACCTGTACAAATCGTCTCCCTGCCTTAAAGATCAAGGTCACACTTAGAGGTCAAAGGTCAAATTTGGCCATAAAACAGTTTGTTTGGACAGTAACTTCATTATATTCATCATGCAACTTTAAAATTTTATTTGCCACAAATGCCCACCATGTGGACTCGCTGTGTCACATGTAACATCCAGGCCCCTACCTTAAAGGTCACAAATGTTAAATTTTGTGTCTAATCCGCACTAATCCGGGACGACACTTTCCGCCTAAACTGGATTTTCGCTAAGAAGAGACATCATTTAAACGAAAAATTCCATAAAAGCGGAAATCGTCGTCCCTGATTAGCATGTGCGGACTGCACAGGCTAATCTGGGATGACAATTTACGCACAAGCATTATGCCCAGTTTTCTCAGAACACGACATAACACTGCAAGTATTGAAGGAATTCGAATGAACCTTCATTTATTAATAGATTGCTTTAATATATATGCCGAATACAAGAACTTTAACTCTCTCTAATTTCAATATTTACATAGTTATTGCCTTTTGTTATTGTTTTATGTGCCGTCGCATATTTTCATAAAAATATTAGGGATTTTTATAAAACTTCATAGATCTATATAGGACATTAAGAGGATGTGCACGAACAATAACTATTCTTTTACAGTGTTTTCAGAGTTATTGTTTGCCTATTTTGTGTGTGCAGAACATAACTTTATACAGTATTTAAAATTGACTATTGCTTCAATATTTGCCTTGGCTTATTTTTTTTAGCCACTTCACGATACCATAACAATTTAAACTATAACAATGAAACTTCATAGCTCTACAGAGAACATTCTACTTACTAATTGCCGTTGTCCACTTTACATGCATGCTTCATATAAAGTTTCATGAAATTCGGATCATAAGTTTCTGAGATCTCGCGCAGAAGCTGAAAGTGTGACGGATGGACATCAATTTCTCGCGCGGAACCTGAAAGTGTGACGGATGGGCATCGAGATATCGCGCGGAAACTGAAAGTGTGACGGAAGAACGAACGGGATGGACATCGAGTAGACCGTAAAAGATAATCGGGGTATTTCATTTCACTCCGCGCAAACGCAATTCTATAACAATTCAAATTTTGACGGACGAACTTAAAGGCGACTATACCATCCCCTCTTTCGATGAGCATAAAATCCTGCTACTTATGGAATAAATTCAGTGCAGCTCATGACACCATCTTCCTTATGCAAGCCATTCCGTTTTACTCCTAGATCGTCCCACACTTAAAGCAACACAGCCGTGAGTGCTTTAATGTGTGGCGAAATTCGGTTAGATTCAACTGGGCGTCATTGAGAGGAACACAGCAAAGCAAAATTAATCACATACATGTACACATAATATATTATTCAGAGTGCATAACACAAAATATACATAGGGTCTGCAGATATATATGAGTGAATACAATTCCCAGAAAACTGTGAGAAATAAATACCAGAAACGTGTATCAATTCTTAAACGCTCAAAACATTAATGAAGCAAAAAGGCTGCAATGGCTAAAATACTATTTGAAAGAAATCCATTCCACAACTATCAACAAGTTTAAATTCAGTAACACATCTTAATTTTGTGGCATCCAAGATATTCACGCGAAAGCCGGGAAGAGCACGTATGTCACGTGCAGACAGTAGTGTAGACATATGCCATAGACAAAGAAGTACGTCATCAGCACGAACACAGACGATACGGAGAAACCCTTGGTGAACAGTCGCGTGCCCGAGTTCACTGAAATCGACGAAAATACTCACAGAAAAAGAACATATATCAAATTAGTTCAGGTAATCAAACTGGGCTCCTTCCGCTGACTACTATTACATGTAACTGATTGTAACATCCTTAGACATGCATATTTATGCAGAAGCAAACGTATTTGAAGCACTAGATGGAATAACTGAACATTTAAAACAATTATGAAATACGAATATTGAACACAAACATGAAAAACTGCATATTTTCCCCGAAATTTTGAAACGGTGCACTATAGTGCTGTACTCGTTTCCATTGTAATGATTTAAAATTACACTTATCTCTGATATAATTTGTTATAACCTATATGTGTGGCGTTCTGAGAAAACTGGGCATAATGCATGTGCGTAGAGTGTTGTCCCAGATAAGCCTGTGCAGTCCGCACAGGCTAATCAGGGACGACACTTTCCGCCTAAACTGGATTTTCGCTAAGAAGAGACATCATTTAAACGAAAAATTACATAAAAGCGGAAATTGTCGTCCCTGATTAGCCTGTGCGGACTGAACAGGCTTATCAGGGATGACAATTTACGCACAAGCATTATGCCCAGTTTTCTCAGAACGCGACACAAATATCATATTGGTTTCTATCTCATTGCGATGAATCAGATAATGTCTAGCCGATAATCCCAGTCTATATAATGAATAAACAACGTATAAACGTACATATACTTTTGCCAACAACATGCATATGACCCGCCCATTATGTTATTGATAGAAAGGCTTTTTCTTCATTGTATATTACATAATATTATATACTTTCAATGTATCGGTTATTTTATGCCATGTTTAATACATGCCTTATTTAATTCATTATCCATGTTTTGCTTTTCCTTCAATATCACACACGTTCGACAGAACCCTAGACATTTCCCAAAGACAATAACGTAACATGAATACTGACACTAGTATAATACACCTATCGACAAATTATGTCGCGTTCTGAGCAAACTGGGCATAATGCATGTGCGTAAAGTGTCGTCCCTGATTAGCCTGTGCAGAACGCGACACAATTATCGACGCAAATTTCGCTCAGCGCCCCGTTACCTTGTACACCGTAGGCGGGTCTCTCACAGATGTACGGGTGCATGTCAGTACAGGCCACGTTGATGTACTCTCCAGCGAATATCACCGTCGCACAGTTCTCATTGCCGGTCGGGAAGTCAGGGGTCTGCGACCATGGGCTGAACAGATAGGAGGTTACAGGTATGTCAAATAATGGAACGTAATGAAGTTAAAAGCAATATGCATGAGATAAACACAATTGTGTAGTACTTGTGTGTTTATACCCCCGTCGATAGTACGTGTAATACAATTTCAACTTAAGTGGTACACGCTGTTCGTTACTATTCAGATATATAAAATGTATAAATGTTATTGTATGTCGAAGCCACTGGTAAATTAAAGACGAACGCTTTGTACCAGAATATCTCAGACGGTCAGTTGATACATGTAAAAAACTATAAGCTTATCATGCAGGGGCAAATAAAATCATAGTGGCATCATCCAACCGATCGACTTAAACACCTCGGACGAACAGAAAGACGGACAGATCATTGTTTAAGGTCTTAAATAGGTCAGTTTGGCTTGCATCCCCAGATCAGTGTGTTTCTCAAAATCTATTTGATGCGATAATATTTCTACTACTGCAAGCATATGAGCCCCGCTCTGTGAAAAGGGGGTTTAATGCACGTGCGTTAAGTGTCGTCCCAGATTAGCCTGTGCAGTCCGCGCAGTCTAATCAGGGACGACACTTTCCGCTCGTATGATATTTTTCGTTTAAAGAAAGTCTCTTCTTAGCAAAAATCTAAGGCGGAAAGTGTCGTCCCTGATTAGTCTGTGCGGACTGCGCAGGCTTATCTGGGACGACACTTTACGCACATGCATTAAACCCCCTTTTCCCAGAGCAAGGCTCATATGTACTGAATACAATGTTGTCCCTACATTAAGCCTGAGTCCGGTGCGGGGTTCCAGCTGGTGTCATACAGCCAGATACCCTCGTGGTCGATGTCATTGAGACCCGTGTAGAACTCTTTGGCGGGGCCCACGGTTGTCTTTATCGCGTTCCGCACGAAATCCTGAACCAATTTAATATTATATTATGATGCTGATACACTAGTGTTCGAGATCAATTTTGTACAGGGTTGAATATACATTGGACGAGTTTCACAAATATTATTATGTTTTACACCATTCTTAATGTTTGTTTTTATTATAAAATAGAAGGATATGAGACCGCTGGATTATAGCCTTGTAATTAATTGCAAAAAAAACACGTGTTTTGTCAGATATATCGTGCCTCATGATAATCCAGGACTGTAACAGCATTTTAGCACCTGCTTATTTTTTAATGTCAATTATCTTTAACACTCTAGTATATCATAACATATAAAACTGAAATAACACTCAGATTAAACAACAACTTTTCATAGCTTCTGTATAAGATATATGCAATGACGAGACAACATCATGTCAAATGTAATCCGGATCTCAACAACTTTGAAAATGAAACACAAAACAAATATATGTTCATACAATGCTGATACTAATTATGTACTGATCAATTGTATTACTCGCAAACAATTTAAGAAGATATTGCCTGTGATTTTGAATAAAAAAACTGGCAAGCGTTGTTACCGGTAGTACAACCAGGTAAGAGGGCTTTTCCAAAGATCTAGCCGATTCCGGAAGTTAATATATTACTATTACTATGCCGATGTTAGGAATACATTAAGGTAGCGCACCCGTTATGATTTCCCGCGATTTCTTCTGTGATCGAAGAGCCTTTTTACCTGTTTACTTATGGGTATCTAATTTAAGCAGGTACGAATGTGAAGTTGCGTGGCCGAGTGGTTAAGGCGATAGACTATAAATCTTTTGGGATCTTCCCGCGCAGGTTCGAATCCTGCCGACACCGCATACTTTTTGCGACGCGTTTTATTTCTTTTCTAACGTAATTTGATTTAATATAGCATATAAGCTATGTTAATTGTTAAATATGCTGCAATTCTTATGCACATTCTTCAATTTTTTTAAATAAAACAACGTTATGGCTAAATTGGGTGATTTACTGCTGAAAATACGAATCATGCATGTTGCATTTTTATTTTTATTTCAAAAAGTAAACTGTATATCTGTCTATTTCTTTGTAGTTTTGCTTTATATAGTGTATCTATAAAAACTAAGTTCAAAATATTACTTAAATGAAGCTAATTTGAATTTTATAACACTTTGTTTTAAACCAACCCAATTTCTACTTGGCTGAAACCACTTACATTTCATGGCGCTCTTCCATAGATAACAAGTTATAGAAAATAAATGTCTGTAATTTAAAGAATACTTATTTCATCTTGTTAAAACTTTAAACACCTTTACTGCATCTGTACACACCAACTGCATGACCATATTTGGAAATCTGGGTGAATTATGGAACTTTCATATACCACTGGGGTGCAAATAAACTGGACAAAAGCCGAGCGTGGGGTGGTTTTGAAAAAAAAAACAGTAATTTTTTTTTTAAAGCCTACCTTACAATTTGCATGTTGTTCAGTGAAATGATGCTGATTAAGAAAATAAAACATTACATTATATTTGGAAAGGTGCCCATTGCGGGTGCGTTACCTTAATTCCAAAGTATTAAAAATCTCGCCCAAATATGTTCAAGTTTATAGAACTACTTAATAATTCAAACAAAATAGTGTTAAAACAACTAATTTGTTTAAAATGCTTTCACATGCGAGAAAATGTCTTATATAAGTAGCATAAATTATATATTTTTCCCAAAGACAATAAGCTTAGAATAATGTTATATACTTGTTTAAAACTACGATTTAAAATGTGACATTCTCACTAAACATGTTGTTTGTCATTCCTTTTTTAAATTGATCTTTCTTCAAAATGGTGTATGTTTTGTATATTATTGAAACGCATGCTGTTATTGCATATGTATCTTTATGACGATGAGCTGTAGAGAGCAGAGAGATAGTTTATTTGCAAGACGGCCACCGTCCCTTGCATAAACATAGACACATACAAAATGCATCCAGGTATATTATCAATGTGGACACATATAATTCAATAGTGGTACAGCTGTATATATGAGTAAGTCAAAATAAAATATTCTGTTCTGTTCTATATTCCTACCAGTTCCGCCTGGGTGTTGATGGCCAGCAGGAATGAGTCGAAGGGCGAGCTCTGCTGCTTACACTTGGCATGCGCCTCGTCGTACGTAACCAGGCTCGTACCGACGTAGTAGCAGTTCGTGACGTCATCCGTCGCACCAGTTAGCCAGCCAGGCATGCATGGATTATCTAGGGGATAGCATCGATGTTATATCATACCGTAAACTGTGTCGCGTTCTGAGAAAACTGGGCAAAATGCTTGTGCGTAAATTGTCATCCCAGATTAGCCTGTGCAGTCCGCACAGGCTAATCAGGGACAACACTTTCCGCCTCAATTGGATTATTGCTAAGAAGAGACTGCATTTAAACGAAAACTTCCATAAAAGCGGAAAATGTCGTCCCTGATTAGCCTGTGCGGACTGCACAGGCTAATCTGGGATGACAATTTACGCACAAGCATTATGCCCAGTTTTCGCAGAACATGACACATATATGTATTACAGTTATGAAATTATGTTTATTGTATGAGCTATGGTGTATAGCATACCGTGGGCTTAGCGCAAAACGGTCGTAACTATATATATATTATATATATAGTTACGATCGTTTTGCGCTAAGCCCACGATACTGGCATTGATTTATTACACACAGCAGGTGTTCCAATGCTCCTCGATTTGGCGTAGCGGGTATGGTGTAAACCTGGCGACACGGAGGTCACGGGTTCGATCCCAACTATGGAAGCGTTCTTTAGATCTCCCTCAAAGATACCAAGTACTGGTTCTACCACGGACACGGACTTGAGAGCGATTCAATAAGCATTAGGCTTTCGATGCAATCGACCTTAACTAAATAGGTTTTAACTAAACTAATGCTTCTACTTGCGCTTACTACTATCCTCTTTCGCGAATCGAATCACAGCGTTCTCTCACCTTTCCACTACTTCAACAGTCTTTATAATTCTTCTGCATGCTCATACTGCTACCCGCTTTTTTGGAATTATATCCCAGCTTTTTCTCTACTTTTTATAACAGGAACAATAGAAAAGTCTAAGTTGTATTCTATGTGTATAAAGTACATACCACTTTATTTCATTTTATTGACTACAGATTAAATGACCTTAAGTGTTAATCCATTATCGCCATGAAACATATATAAGGCAATAGTTTATTTTCATGTTTCGACGTTCGTATTCACCACCCACATACGTGCCAACAATTGTAAAGCTACAATTTCAAACTTCAAACATTTCTCTGTATCTTAAATACCTTTTCAAAAACACAACAATTCTTATACCCTTCATTTTAGTCTTCCACTCACATACACATGCAAAAATACTCATGGGCCGCGCTCTGTGAAAAAGGGGTTTAATGCATGTGCGTTAAGTGTCGTCCCAGATCAGCCTGTGCAGTCCGCACAGGCTAACCAGGGACGACACTTTCTGCTCTTTTGGTATCTTTTGTTTCAATGAAGTCTCCTCTTGGCGAAAAACCAGTTTAGGCGGAAAGTGTCGTCCCTGATTAGCCTGTGCCTCTGGGGCGACACTTTACGCATATGCATTAAACCCCTTTTTCACAAAGCGAGGCTCATATTGACTCACCTTCTGTATTTGCTTCACAAATGTAGCCGGCTTTAATCAGACAGTTTACGTCGTTGAAGGTTCCTTTCCTCAGGATGGTGGTGCAAGCCTCGTTTCCTTTATAGTTGTTAGGCTCCACATTCCACTTCCTGTAAGGCATTGCACCTTTAGATTTGCAAGTTACGATTTGCTGGTATTTTAACTAGAATTCCTCGTGCAACGTAGGTACTCCGATATTGAATATTTTAAATTTGGTATTTTATATATGATTCACATTTAATATAGTATGTTTAACCATTCTCATGAACAAAATGTAATACTAGTATTTCTAAAAACAAATATGCATCATTTGCAATACACACGCAATGGTTTTCATTAATGTTGTCGGACTCATGCATGTATGAAGCACGACTCAGCTGCAAACGCTGATAAAAGTGCTGATTCCGGTCAATATACCCCCCCATAAAGTCTTTTGCATTTGTAAATAGCCACCATTGTATTAAAGGGACTTGTGCACAGATTGTCGAACTCACTAAATTCCAACCTCGTTCTCATATTCAAAAAATAAAAGAAAAAGCTACTAATCAGGCAACGAAGTGCCACTAAATCTCAGACTTTAACTGAAAATACAGATACGTTTATAAATAACCATCTTTTGAAATTGATAAAATTATAAAGCGTTAAAAACCCGAAACGATTGAATAATTTTTTACTTATTCTGTTTTTTACGTTTAATTTTGTTGCAACAAGTGAATCACTTATTCGAAGTATAAAATGTCTTATTGGACATTATAGTACGGATGACCGAGTGGCTAAGGCATTATCATATTAATCCAAAGGATACCGACTCGAGCCTCCCTAGGGTAACAAAAAACACGTTATATCATGTCTTTATTTTCTTAAATTCTATTATTGTGATTTTCATTAAGCTCTAATATATTAATTTAAGGCATTTACTGACACACTTCATAAAATGCCCAAATCTGTAAATAAGTCCATTTAAATATACGAAGAAGACGGGAAACTATCACATTAACGCATGTTAGATAAAAAAAAAACGTTTTCAAAAACATTCAATAATTTGCTGTCAAGAATGATCGATATATTGAAATGCAATAAAATGTTAAACTAATGTGCGTGCACATTCTTACACCAAGGTCAGGTCCGCCGTGGTTCCATCACTCCAGGCCCATTGCTTGTTGGTCTGGTAGTTCAGACCTGTCCAGTACCAAAGTCCGCTGTCGAAAGCACTGTTCTGACCCTCGAGCCATATCTGAAAGCATCGAAAATAGGACGACTACATGCGTGTTGTACGATGGTCTATCGTCGAGCCCTACTAAACTTGTGTTGGCATTTGGCATTCCCAATCTACCATGTTGTGATTTATTAATCGGCATATTTAAAGATTCTATGTATTTTCCAATTTATAAACTAACATAATGGTCGTAGTAGAGTGTTCACGAACGATTATAACGGATCAAGTTGGCTTTCTGTCCTATCAATGGTACCACTTCGAAAGAATATTGCACATTTTTGCCAAAATGCATTGCAAATACAACACTTGATGAATTGAAGGTAACAAAATGAACGTTGCAAAGTTTTTACTCCTAAAATGAAAGCTACACAAACTCGGACAGCAATCATAAAGTCGTGACACCAATATAACATTTCCAGCAATTACACAAATGAACACCTGTATCGTGTACCTTTTTGTCAAAGTCGTCAACTTTAATGAGGTTTGCCCCGTATTTGCCACATGAACCCTTGGCGTCACTCCATGACAGCAGCGTGACGGTTTCGAAGTGGTAACAGTAGTGTCCGGCCCGAGTCCAGCTTGCCGGGCAGCCGAGACCCGGTAGCGCAGCGCTTGGCACTGGGTAATAGACAGTATTTGTATGCTCGATAGAATTGCATAGGCTTAAGCCGGAATGTGTTAGAGTTTCGAAAAACTCAGCTTATCTGGAGGTACGTGTACTAACCAAGCTATAATCTCGGTGCTCAAACCACTCTGATTTATTTAACATTCTTTCGAAATCGCATACCATATCAACCATAATAATGTGTATGGATCGATACCTACAATTGGAACATAAAAAGGTAAACGTTAATATTGGAGGTACATGTACTGATAAAATGTAGTTTTTTTTGCAAAACTGTAGGGACCCGGATTAAGACTTTTACAAAGGGCATTAATAAAGGTTTCCATCGAACACAGTATTGGGGCTACATGTAGGTAGACAAGTATTGGCTCATAACAGAAGCAAAAGTAATTTGCTGTATCAAAACTGGTTGTATAAACCTTCTCCGTATAGACGTGCTGATGAATTCTTACGTTCAATGTAAAACAATGTATCAACACACATTCTCAATTTTAAGTTACAGTTTGAAATAATGTTTACTAAGAACATGCATAGTATTTGCAACACAAAGCAAATAAATTTTCCAATGGTTTTTCACCATACACGCAGAGACAATAATTGGAATTATTTCTTAAAGGTGTCTATTCATGACGTTGAATGAAACAACAGCATTAAAACAACAGCCTACCATCATTTTCTTTCTGACAGATGTAACTAAGGGTATTTTGGCAGTTAAAGTCGGCTATAGATCCGT
>VMBQ01008362.1:0-38144 GCA_007657795.1 Dreissena rostriformis
TATATTTCCCTTAATGGTTTTAGTGTATTTTTGGTGAACACTGCAGAAGTCTTATTGTTCGTCGAATCTTCAAAAAGCTTGCTCAGAAGATTCGTTGTAATGACATGTCGGTCAGGTTCGAAATAGGTTCTGTTACACTGAAATACAAGGCCGCAAATGTGCGGAGCAGTTTTACTTACATGGCAGTAGTGAAAATCTTGTGAACTCTATAGAATTCACATTTTTGCCCATTCAACATGAACCTTGCCTACAACATGTGGTGTAATGATATTTCGGATTAGTTCTAAAATGTTTATGGAAACATCACACAAGCTAATCATAACATGTATTTTCATACGGGTCTCAGCTGAGCAGCCTAGGAATTTTGGCCCTGTTGTTTTTCCAACCTTATGAAACTAGCTGAGAAAATTTGTTGTGATGATATCTCAGCGGAGTTTTAAACAGTATGGGTCCTTAAACAAACATGGTTGGCAGGTGGTGGAGTGTGCTATAATGAAACCTTGTGAACACTCTATTAGTCATATTTAACGCGCTTTCGTCGTGAACTTGCTCAGAATATCTGTTCTAATCATTTATCAGCCCAAGTTGACAGAGGTCAAAGATGGATCTGGTCCAATAACAAAATATATTACATAAGGCTATAATTATTGAAACATTGTGAACACTCTAGAAGTCATACATTTGCCCAATCATCATGAAACTTTCTCTGAACAATTTTTTCAATTATATTTCAGCTAAAATTGAAGAGTTTTCCGGCAGTTTTTCTTATTTTGCTAAGGTGAAACCTTGTGAACACTGTAGAAGTCACATACTCTAAAAGAAACCTGCTGAAAAAATTCGATCTAATGATATCTCAGCCGATTTAGAAAATAGGCCTGGTCCATCGGAAAACATGGCGGGAAGGGGGTGAGGCAGTTTTGCTTCTATGGATATAATAAAATACGCTCAAAACCTCTTTTTTTACCAAACATTTCGGCTGAACTTATAAAGGTTCATGTTGAAAAACATGACTGCTGGGGCAATATGCTGTTTGCAAATTTCTTAACATAAGTGTGTATTTATTGAAATGCTGCAGCTCATAACAGTAAACTTATTTGGTTCTCAGGTGAGCGGCTAAGGGCTTTTGGTCCTCTCGTTATTCACATTCTCAAAAAATTGAACGCAGTTTACTTGTTTTTCACACTTTTGAATTGTCATTAATGTCAAAAGGTTCATAGATAGATAGATTTATTTCAGTATAATGACACAACATGATAAAACANTGTATGAATGAAGGGTGTCAAAGGGAATAAAGTTTTCACTCATATATTCAGGAGCCAAACCATTTTTGATTTTGGAAACATGATTTTGGTGCAAAGCCATTAATTTTGCCATGCACCTTTTCCTTCATTCCTAAAATCCCATACCTTTGCAGGGTATATGCTTGTACGGGGATAAGTGTTTTAACTACCACTGCGAGCTACTGTACCAGTGGATGCACACAGCAATTGCATGGGTCGGAAGACTGGATTGAAGTTCAGCAAGCAGAAAATATGCCAATAGAGAAAAATTACTGCAATCCTTCTGAAGACGACTATCGTCCTTTAGTAGGGTATGACGGCTATGGATAATTTGTATAACTTCTCTTTTATGTTTACATCCATCAGGGTTTGGCTTGTAGTGCAATCTGTGTAATTGTTACTGCAATTCAGTTTGAAACTGGGCATATAGTGATCGCACTGTCCGCCTGTCTGAAATTCCGTCACACTTTGCGTTAAGGTATTGTGTTTAGGTTTCGATTTTTTTTTCAAAGCGGCGCAATAGGGGGCATTGTGTTTTTGACAAACACATCACTTGTTCTTTAGTTATTATACTACATGTCCATCTGTTCATCTCTTCAGTGATATCTCTAGTGGTGTTTTGTTCTGTAATTTTGTGCTTATTGTTCTTTGTTGTAAACGCATCGATCCCTTGCCATGCAGACGATGTAGAAGGTTTCTGTACCCGGGTTTTATTGTTCGCACATTATGCCCCCGAAGTTTGGGATATAGTGATCGCACTGTCCGTCTGTCCGTCCGTCTGTCTGAAATAACGTCACACTTTGCGTTTAGGTTTTGCGTTTAGATTTTGCGTTTAGGGTTCAATTTCTTTTTCAAAGCGGCGCAGTAGGGGGCATTGTGTTTCTGACAAACACATATCTTGTTCAAGTATGTCATTCTATAGATTTATTGAATAAAGGAATGATGAAACTGCAGATACATTATCAGGTGATACGTATTTGTTACCATCCGATAGTCTTTATTTAAGGGAAATGGCCAGTTGCATATACAAAACAGGAGAGTACCCAAAACACAACATTAAACATAACCTTGGAATACATGTATCTTGAAGTTATTTTAAATTCGTGAAAATTTTGTCGTCGACACATTTCATACTCCATGTACAAATAATCTTCTGTTTGTGGTGCATGTTGTGCTGTTTGTAAATTGCCTTAAAAAGACCAGCAGATGTTGCTTAGGGTGTCTTTCCTGTTGATGTCTCTGGAGTTTCTTAATTTCTATATTTATAAAAGGTTATTTTATATTGTATTCAGTGGAAGATCCGTAAAGCCGGACTATTCGACAATGACCACCATTGGTGACCACGTTCTTGTGTTTCATCGATTGTCAACGAAGAACTCAATTGAAATGGATACGCAGCCCTTAGCAACCAAGTGGATCTGGTACTGGAAGAATCAAGTTGGGTCTTGGTCAAAATATGGCGAGGTAAGTGCTATAATTTTAGTTAACTGTATTGAGAACTTGTTTGACTTGACTTTACTCAGGATTTTTTTCAGATAAGGAGAGAATTATTTAATATTACATAACATTTTCCCTATGTTGAATTTAAATTCTAAGAATCTATGCTTACGCTTTTTATTCTGTATTTACTGGGCGCAAAATGATTTAAAGGAAGCATACTATGTAATTCACTTCTATAAAACAGTCAAAAATTTTCTCAACAATAAATTCAATTGTCATTTCATGTTAACTTGTATTTGAAAAAAAGTACTGCCCACATAGGTTTCCAATTCCAATTAGTAAATTAAGAATGTGTCACTTATTTTCTTAATGCAAGATGACCATGGGTATAAATCATCGCTTTGCAGCCATGAGATAGAGCAAGCCTTCATCAACAACCCAAAGGGCAAACTGGTTTTTACTACGGCCGGACATAACTATGTTCTTAATTTCCAAAAAATGGTGCAGTGTAACCTCAATTACGAAACAGAGAGAGCGATCACGCGACGGCCTGAATTTGTTAATGAGCAAGAATTTGAAATGAGGAAAAAGCAAGGAAAAATTCAGTACGTACAATCTTAAGATACATCAATAGGTTTCAAATGGACATTGTGTTTAAATACGTTTGAAATAGGAATTGTCTAATAAAATGTTTTTTTTATTCATGCTCCCGAAAAGAAGGCTTATATGAGTCATACTGTCTGTCCGTTGGTCGGAGGGTGTTTGGATCCTTCCGTGCGGATTTCGCGTCGAATTTGACATCTTTAAGATGACTTTAACATAACTTTGGATTATTTCTATGTCATAGGTGAAAGGTCAACTTCACAATTCAAGGTCAAAGGTCATGCATTTTTATTTCTGTTCTGTAAATTGTACATGCCACAACGGATTTAAAATAACTTCGAATTATTATTCTCTGTGTCCAGACTTTTTTTTGTGAAAATCGTTTTTACCTTTGTACAACTTCAATGTCACAATTCAAGGTCAAAGGTCATGAGTTTTCATTTCTGCTGTGTAACTTTAACGTGCATGTGAGGCTTATATAAAATATAAGAGTATGATTCCCCAATGGACAGACATTGTGTCCTGTTTAAATCTCATGCTCCTTGGTGAAAGGTTAAGCTCAAAGGTCATGAATTTTCGTTTCTGCTATGTAATGTGTACACCCCTTGGAGGATTTACATATAACTTTTGACAATAATTTGTCATGACCGGACAAAATATCAATACAACTCCTATGTAACAATTCAATACCAAACTTCTTGAATGCACGTTTATGCTTATTTTTTTATAGCTTGTTTTGTCTGGGACGAGTTTAATATTTCATGCAATTATAAATCCTTATTTCCAAAAGATGTCTCTTACAACTTACCTTTCATCTTATTAAAAGGTCAACTTTTATTAATTATTATTTTTGAACTGTATTTTGTATCCTCCCTTCTTCGAAGAAGACGGGTATATTGTTTTTGGCCTGTATGTCTGTCTGTCTGTCTGTCTGTCATTGTATGTGTGTGTCTGTCTGTCCCAAAACTTAAACCTTGGTCATAACTTTTGCAATATTGAAGATAGCAACTTGATATTTGGCATGCATGTGTATCTCATGGAGCTGAACATTTTGAGTGGTGAAAGGTCAAGGTCATCCTTCAAGGTCAAAGGTCGAATATATGGGTCAAAATCGCTCAAAAGGGGGCAAAGTGTTTGACAAACACATCACTTGTTCATGACTGGGAGGATAATATTTACATGATTAATCCCTATAACCAGATTTTGTATCGCCTACCATTCTTTTTGCCTTAATGAAAGGCTTCGGCCAATTACTTTTTATTCTGTTCTGTAATTTTCATCGCAAGGAGGAATTAAACATTTGTATTCTGCCGGTAGGGTTTCATGAAACACTCACACTGTCCGTCCGTCTGGCCGGCATTTTTATTCTGGACTTTTTTTCCTAAACGCTTTTAGATTTTACCTTATTTTGGTGATCTACCTGCATGACTAACAGATAAAATTTGAGTTTCCTTCCGGTCCATTGATTTTGGCGAAGTAAGAGGCCTTAGACTTAGAAATGTTATCTAGAATAACAGCTTTCCGGATGTTTTTTTCTAAACGATTTTGATATTTCCCAGATTAATGGTGTGTGAGGTTCCCTACATGACGTACAGATCAAGTACGAGATTCATTCCGGTCCATTTATTTTTTACGAAGTAAAGGACCTTGGGCTTAGGAATATTCTTTAAAATAAAACTTTTTCAGATTTTTTCTGAAACGCTTTCAGACACTGACCTTGGTTTTGGTTTGTGAGTCTTCTTACATGACTTACAGATCAAGTGTGTGTCTCTTTCTGGTCCATTGAATTTTGACAAACTTACAGGCTTTGGATTTAAACAGTACTCTAAAATAACACTGTTCCGAAATTTTCTCTGAAACGCTTACATATACTTACCTGAATGTTGTTGTGTGAGCGTACCTGCATGACTGTCAGATCAAGGCAGAGTTTTGTTTTGGTCCATTGATATTTGACGAAGTTACGAGCCTTGGAATTTATCATTTCAAAGGAATCAATATAAGACATATCGAATCATGTACATATCCTTTTCCTACCTCAAAATTTAAAGTCACACTTTGACGTCAAAAGTCAAAGACAAAAGAGGAATAAAGTGGCATCTGTGCCTTACGGACACATGTTTTGTTTTGAATTATTGTCCCCATGTTGACAGGGTGGTATGTATAATGATTGTGTTCCTTTGTGGAAGTTCAAGGTCGAATATAATACACTTCTATTCATGGAATCTACTTATATAGAAGGCGTATAGCGATTAGTCGGTCCGTCCGTCCCTGCGTCGTTTAAAGTACACGTTTCATATCAGTTATGCTTCCTTTAAAGCTTTAATACGTGTATGGATGAGGTCTTTGAACACTATCAACACACCCACACCAGCTTACCTAATTTTGACCTTTTGAACTTAGACTAATTGTAAGGGCTTATTAATGAATACCGACAAGGCTTTCACCTGCGGCATCAGTTATTATTAAAAGACTTAAAGATGGATATAAAATATACATTAAAATAATAAAATATCTATGTCGATCTACTATTTTAGATCTATGACCTGTAAGTAAACTCCATTGTGAACCCCTGTAAAATGTTACAGACATCTTTAACAGACAACTTTATTAACTAAACAAATCATTCAATACCCTGCAGTTGTTCCTCCTGGAAAATCGTTTAATCATATGTGATTGTATGCAAGAAGATCATAATTACAATTTAAACATAAGTCACATTTCATGGAAAGTGCCATATCTCACCTTAAATTATTAGTTGTGTACTATAAATATGGACAGGGCTTTTGGGCTGATGGTACAGTCGTTACTTGGTTAAATCCAAACGGCAAAACATATCTTTTATCCCCAAATCCAGTCCTACAATTCCAAATTGATGGTTTGACTCTCAGATGTTTGGAAAAAAGAGTTGTAAATTGTAGAATAAAACATTTTGAAGAAATGATCTCCATTTAACTGATGTTTATGAGTAAAATATTCTGTTTCATTATTTTATTTTATATATGTTTTATCAATGATTATTCAAATTTATAAAGTACACTCATTTGCACCAAGTGTATGGTACGGTATGTTTTGTATTTGCACAAAGCGTTTTCAAACATAAACAAACAATTTAATGTATTCTTTAGTGAAATACAGTTTCCTTAATTAGAACTGATTCCTACTCTTCATGGATTGAATCATTTTCGGCGGACATATTAACTAGACTATGAAAGAATCATACTATTTTTGTTGTAAAATAAAATTGTATAGGTCATGAAGCCAATGTTTTCCTTTTGATGCATGGTTTAATGACTATGCATCACAACTCCAAATAATTGTCTCTTGACTAGTAAACAATGATGATTCCATTATTATTGCTTAGATCTGATATATGCAATTTGATTGCAGACCTAAGCCTGGTGTTGGTAAGAGAGGAGCTGATGTCGACTATCCCAGACCCCCTGCAGTCTAGAGGCTCCCTGCCTCTGATGATCTCATCAAACACTATCGAATTGTCCAGGTAAGGTGTACACGCTAGCACAGGTTCCAGGTATTTGGTACATGTAAGCACAGGTTTTAGGTACGGTGGAGCATGTTCAAGGTGTGGTGCACATGTTATTAGATGTTCCAGATATCATGTACCCGTGAGCACATACTTCAGGTAAGGTGATCACGTAAGTACATGTTCCAGGTATGGTGTACACATGAGTACATATTCCAGGTACTATGTACACGTGGACAATGGATCCACGTATGTTTTGGAACTTAAATCATGCTCTGGGTTTGGTGTACACGTTGGCGCATGTTCCAGGTACAGTGTAACCATTTTCACCAGGTTCTAGGTGCTGTGTATAGTATAAGCAGATGTATCAGGTATAGTGTAGACTAAGCACATGTTAAAGGTACGATGTACAGGTAAGCAGGTGTTAGCATAAAAAATAGTCAATGTGCCAGGTATGATGTAAACATGAACACGTTCCAAGTATGGTAGGCACTTATGCGGTACATGCTAATACTTGTTCTATTTACACTGTTCACGTTTACACATGTTCCTATTGATAGTTTATGCATCTTAATTAAGTCGAGCACATCATGATATATTGGCTTTTTGATCAGTTCGTACATGTGCATAAATCAGAACTAAAGCAACATAATGTCCCTTCCTTCATCATTAACTATGATTAAACTATGGCTGCTGCAGTATCATTTTTGTCTCCTACCGGTTTCACTGAAGGAGACTTATGGTTTGCGCTCTGTCTGTCAGTCAGTCTGTCTGTCTGTCTGTCAGTCAGTAAGTCAGTCAGTCAGTCAGTCAGTCAGTCAGTCAGTCAGTCAGTCAGTCAGTCAGTCTGTCACACTTTTCTGGATCCTGCGATAACTTTAAAAGTTCTTCATATGTTTTCATGAAACTTTAAACATGGATGGATGGCAATATGGACATTATGCACGTCATTTCATTTTGTTCCTACGTCAAAAACTCTGGTTGCTATGGCAACAAATATTTAAAAAGAAAATGTCTGACAATGGTGGAGCCGGTAGGGGACATAATTGCTTGTTTTATATAAATTTAAAAGAAATGCTGAGAACAACTACATGTACATTAAACTTTGGGACATTGTCCTGAACTTAAGTTTTTGTGCAGGCCGAGTTTTGGATTTCTTTTAGGCAAGTCGAATGAAGGTCAAGGTCACTTTTGCAAAAAAAATGAAAACCTGTTCTATAGTTTAAACGTGGATGGTGAAATTGTTCTGTTTTTTGTGTGTGTGTGTATGTAGCAGTCATGCGGACATAGCTGTGGATTGCACAATTATTAAAATTAAAGTTCATTTATTAGTAAGCATTGATAATCTGTTTTCATTGTATTGTGATGTTTCTTATTTCCTTTTCATTAAGGATTTAATTTATATTTTAAAAGATAGCAAGATCTCAAAAATTGTAGAGGAATGGGGGAAAAAACTCTACACTCATTACAGTTTTGTATAGTATTATGACCTGGCTATCTATGGTAAACGTGCCTTCGGTTGGATAAGAAGAACCCGGCCATGCTGCAGGAGTTCCAGGAGATTGATTGAAGATGTCTTCTGTAAACATTTCCCAAGACCAGTCACTATTAAGTCCATTGAGAGGATGGAAAATGGGGACCTTCGGCACAGCTATGAAGGGTAATATTCTATACATGTATTGATATCTTTCCTCCTAAATGATTATGTACATAGAAGGTTACTGTTTTAAATTAAAACTTTAATGTATCTTTATATATCTCAGATTATCTAAATAATTATGCTGTCAATTTTACTTTAGAAAAACATGTATGCTTTTGCAGTACATCATAAATGGTAATACTGGTACATAGATTGATAACCAGTACACTTTAAATGTCATAATTATGTTTGTTAATTATGATGTCATCGTATGATATTTGCGTGAATTTGTTCAACTTGTATTTAGTTAATTTTCAATCTATCATCTAGGAGGTTATGCGCAATTGCATCAGGTTAGTGCTAATCATGACATTGCTTGATTTCATGTTAGCAAGAAAATAAAGATGCGGAAGAAGAATAACAACCAAGATGTCAAGGAAGAACGACTGTTTCATGGAACCAAAAACGATATTGTGGAAGCTATATTTACACAAAACTTTGATTTCCGCTTGAGTGGGACAGCGTCAGGTAAGACGACAACTAGTGTTTGATTACAAAATATCGTTTAAAAGCTGTAAAAACAAGTTAAACTAACCTACACGTTGAAACTGGATCATTGAAAACAAAGTTTGAATGTCACATTTAACGGAAACGTTCCAAATACATGTTACCTCATCTTGAGGAATCTTGGTCTGGTCGGAACATGTCTTCTCATCATGTATGGACCATGGTGGAAGCTGGGTTTCTTTCGATCAATACTAGGTCACTGTTTACAGAAAGCATAAGCCAGTCATGCCTACATAAGCTAAAGGTGACATCAGTTTTTGCTTGTTTGAGCCTTTATGTTTATATCTGTCCTGCATCTCAAGTGTTGCCTTCAAGGGATTTTCATGAAACATGCCTCAAGTAATTATCTTATTTAGTCAGTGTGTATAATCCATGAGGTAGTCATGCCTTCTAAAGGTCAGTTTTTCATTTCCTGGCCCAATGGATCATTGAAAAATGTATCCCTTTCATATAGCTGTCATGTTGATTGCCTTCTTATTAACATAATACAATTAATTGTCCGCTTTAAATGTATATTCAAGTTTAATATTAAAAAAAAACTTTTAACATACAAATTAATTTTCATACCGATTAATGTTTACTTTAGGTACCAGGTAAGGTAAAGGAAGTTACTTTGCCAAGTCATCGGCGTTTTCAGACTGTTACGCAGACAAAAATTATCAAAACAACAAAGTGATGTTAAATAAATACCTTTTTCACCTAAAATGTATATTTGAGATTATTCTTTGGAAAAAACATATTACTTACATCCTACATATCAATTCACATACCATTTTGTTTTCTTTAGGTGCCAGGTACGGTAAAGGAAGTTACTTTGCCAACTCATCGGCGTATTCAAACTGTTACACAGAATCTGATCAAAACAACAAAATGATGTTTGTCGCAAAAGTTCTAATCGGAGAGTTCGCCAAGGGAGACAAATCCTACCTCAGACCTCCGCCGAAGGACCCTAGCAATTCAAGGAGCCAATTGTATGATTTGTGCATAGATGATATAAACACGCCGAAGATTTTTGTCATTTTTCAGCTTGATCAGGTTTATCCAGAATACTTGATTAAATATGAATACAATTAGGAAACCAGTTTGTAAAATGAATACTCAAACAAGACATAAACATCTGTTAATTGCAAGTCAAAGTATTATGGTTACTTAGAGAAGCACACATTTAATGTCAAAATGTGGTTTCTGAGTAATTATTCTACGGAAAAAACACGTTTACCCAAGTAGATTCATAATACAAATTTGAACATAAGTCAATTCTATTTAAATGAAAAAAGTTCAATCTATCCACATTTAAACTCCGCATTGGTTTCTTTTTTGGATGCGGTAAGTAAGTGTGTAAAAGATGCAGTTAGAAATATAGTTAGAGGTTCCAGCTTTCTTAATCAAAATGGTACAGGTTCATAGCTTATCTTAAAATATATTATTTACAACCATTATAGTTAAAAAAATGAAGAACATATCTGTATAACAAAATCAGTATGTAATAGTGGTATTTTTCGTTGTATATATTCCCTGTTTTTAATGGGGAGGGGAATTATAGCAATACCCTTTGTCAGTATTTCCTTTTACCTTTAAAGGTTCATGACATTGGCTCAAACGTGAAGGTCAAATTTAGACGCTGTGCAGACCTCGGTCATTTACAGGGACTCAATGTCTTGGTCACTTTTTAAATCAAAACGTTCCTTATCTCAGTATGCTCTTGAAGAACTATCACGAAACTGGACTTAAATCTCCAGGTCATTTAGATAATATGCAAAAGTGAGTCGCACCGGCTCAAGGTCAAGATCATACTTAAATGTCGAAGCCTACATTGTCATGTGCGCTCAATTCCTCGGTTACAATTTTAAGGATTTTATTGAAACATGGCATGGCATGGTTTAATCGCTAGACGTTTTCTCCGAGGGTCAGTGGTTTGAGCCCAGGTGTGGATTCCTTTTTACTTTCTGTACTTTTTTTTATACTGGACATTTTTAGCTCCGATGTTTACATTTAGCAATTTAAAGCATTTAATGACAAACTTCAAAACATGCCAAAATATGTGAATAAGTCCCTTTAATAGTAAGATGATATTTAGCTTAAATTTCATTGTATTTTATTTCTAATTAGTTTGACTATTGATGCCAAAAGGTTAATTGTTATGTACAGTTAAACGTATGATAAATAATTCTTGACCAAGTGCAAGGTTTAGAGCCCCCTAACAACAGTTGAAACCCCCAGTGCTATTTCATTTAAATGCGAAGAAGACTCCAGTCATGTGCATGTTTGTGCGTTTGCTATGTACGTGTGTGTGTATTGTCTAGTGCCGTTTTCTTTGTGTCTCACTCTTTGGCAATTGGTTCCTTGCCATAAATAAAGGACCGTGTGTGTAAGGAGGTCTCACTGCTGCTAGTACAGCTTAAGTCTCTCTTTATGTGTGTGTTTTTATTTAGTTGAGAATAAGTTGACTATAGCATATTAGTTATGTTGAATCCATTATAACAGCCAAGCTCTGCTGCAAATTTAAACATTCACTTTTTCTTGTCATGAATTTTGTATTCTACATGTACTCTTGCAAAACCTGACTGTGATTAATTGTGGATGTTGATAATAAAAAAACATATATGTGTACTATATGTTATATGATATGTATGTGTGCCATATTTGTATATGATAGAAAAAATACTTTCATCTTAAAAACAAGATGGATGCATTCATACCTTGAGTGTTCAGTCACAGGGTATTCACGTCCTCGTTTAATGCATTCCACTCGCAAACATTTTCTCCACTTATATTGAGGATAGTCAGTGATATATCATTGTGCATGTTTTAGTTTTAAGTTGTATTTCTGGGATAATATTGAACGATTTAATTCATTTTTGTGTGTGTGTTTGGGTGCGTGCTTTGGTCTTTCTCAGACTATTTAGTTATTTTTTTAATAACTTGTCATTAATCGTATAGAACCTTGTCTCGAGTATTTAGTAAGATTTCTTGTTTGCTGGTGCAATTTCACTCTGTTTGTAGTTGTTATTTTACATTCGTATTTTTCTCTACTGGATTTACATTTTAATGATTACTCCCCATCTTTTTTCTGTACATGTATCAGCTTTTACCATGACTGAAGGGAATAAAACAGTGTAATATAAAGGAAATTCATATTGTTTAGTTATTTGTGTTACGTTAAAATTGCAATTATAAGCTGTTGTTAGAAACATAATGTAAAATACATATACATTAGTTTGGATATAAGTATCCAGTATACATGGTTTTGGGAATGTATAATAATAATAATAATAATACATGCTGAAACAAGTGTCCTGTTCCATAATTGTCAGCTGTTTATTGCTGTCAGTGTGTAACCTTACTTTTTTGAGTCTCAGTTGTTGCTGTCCGCCTGTAATCAATCTATGGTCAAATAAATGTTGTTTTGTTTATAGAAAGTGCTTTTATTCATTAAATATCTCATAATGCAAACATGTGCATGTACTGTTTATTTATCGCGAGGGCTTTGTGTTTAAATTATTCTCCTTAAACTTGACGAGCTATTGAAAAAATGGAAATGTGTCACACACATTCCCCCGCCACACAAGACACATACAAATCCATTATTATTATTTATCACATGCCATACCCTGTTTCCCATGTAATATAACCATTACATATATTTTTATATTACACATGTGTAATATACGTTTTAAGCGTTTTCATTGGCTTAGTTTTCGTTTATAGACCAATCGCATTTTGTTATTTTGCTGAAATGACGTTGCAACGTCAAATGACGTCACGAAATGTAAACAACATTCGGGATTTATCATTATGTTTGCGTAAATATTTATTTAATTTGCTCATTTAAAAGCATGTGATAAAAAAGATCTGACACTCGTTGTCATATCATACCATATTTTATTAAACTCGTCCAGGAAATTCGTTAGTAAGCTCGCCAAAGGCTCGCTTACTAACAAAATTCCTGAACTCGTTTAATAAAATATGGTATGATATGACAACTCATGCCAGATCCTATATATATTCTACAATTGACAAATCTCCACCAAAACTCGTTACAGTCATGATACCTTTCTTGATGAACTTGTACACATTAAGGTCATTAAAATGTAAAAGTGTGAGAGAAATTCACCCTAACTGTAGTTTAAAATGAGTTGAAAACAAAAAAGGTTTGGACAATAAATTCTATAGTCGAAATATAGACGAAAGGCCTTTATTCAGACATATGTTGTCGCTGACAAATTCCTTTCTTTAAGATCGTATGCAAATTAACATCTTTAAACTGTGAACGTTTTAGCAAGATCCACCAAGTAGTAAAAGAGAAGTTGGGAACACAAACTTTTGGGACTAGATGTTTCCATAATGGAAAAATCGACAAAGGGCAATGATTCTGCAAAAACCTGTCACAGATGAATCAGAATTTGTTAGATGGTATTGTTTTTAAGATATGATTGATGTAGTATTTGATTTCAAATATGACGACTGACTTTGAATTATGAATATAAGCACTTCAAATGAGGGAAATAAACATTAACAGCTGGTTTAATACTATGTACTTGCAAATGCTGTCAGCTTCATGATTATGCCTACATTCATTTTCGAAACAATTCAAGTAATCTTGCATTTATGTCAGTAGAAACACTGGATCACCTTAGATCCAAACATAACTTTTGAAGCAGATTTGAAAAGCTTTCAAAAATATCTATTATTAAGAAGTAAAACGCCAAAACGGACGCAACAACCCTTACATTAATTCACACTCTTCTGCTTTAGACAAGAACATACGGACACATGCCCTGTTATACAAATGCCATTTTGAAGACCTGACCTCTTGTATGTTCGTTTGGCATACACTGACACTTCAATAACTCAACCCAGCTGTTCTTTATCACAAGGCAAGACGTTATGGTTGTCTCTAGGTTTTTGGTTCCAAAAATCGATATTTGCCTATTCAAGTATATGTTCTTTTTGTACCCTTTTATTGGAAAGATCGAGAGATAATAGAAAGGTGCTACACTAAGCTCCTTTTTGCTTCGATATATCCATGCTGTCTCTCTGAACTGATGACTACAAACGTGTGAAAATCTTATTACATTTAAAAATTACAATTAATATATTTTTTTTTAAATATTAAATTGCAAATAACAACACTGTTTTCAACCCTTGTTAATAATTTAAGACTACACTAGATGTGTCTCAGACACTGCTGCCTTAATAAGACGTGTTTGAACCCAGACAAATCCACCAGTCAGTTGCTCCCACACACACTAAACATGTTCATGTATTCTCAACAGAAAAGGAACATTATTCCACAACAAACATTATATCACTTACGATTCCTTCCATTATAATTTTATACCAACACATTAAATTTATTCGGCTGTGAAAGTTAAGCCTTATCCGCCAAGCAGTTAAAGAGGGCTTGAGTGCACATTCTATACTTGACACAGATAAAAGACCATAATTGTGCCAAAACTGATGATTATCTACATGTTAAGGTCATTAAACAGCGACAGTTTGAGCCAAATCTTTCCAGTCGTTAAAGAAGTTGAGTACACAAAATGCTAGGGCTTATACATCCTCAAGAGGTAAAACATAGGGCCATAATTCTACCGCAATTGTTCGCATCGGAAATTCATTCCTTTACGATAATCTAAACATTCAGGTCATTCAGCTTTTATAGTATGAGCGCAATCCATAAAACAGTACGAGGAGTTGCTTACAAAGGACAAGTTCAATTCTTAATAAATTAGTGGAGCATAAACATTCATTGGATTTAGCAAATTATAACAACTGTCACCACACTGGTCTGGTGTTCCACCCTGCCCCATAGGACAACCATGAACCATTTGCTACCCTTGATCTGTCCCTAGTTTATATTTATTAGGTTGCGTGTCAATCCATTTATTCTGCAAAATATGAGGTCCTTAATGTGTGAGTAATTAGCCCTATACTGGCCAACAATATTGATAATATTTGTGTACTATTCTGGTAGACACAATAAATTATTTACTTATGTATAATTATATAACAATGTTTTTAAATGTAAGACACGTAAAGATGATATTGACGAAATAGGTCACCAATGGTATTACAGTGGATTGTCTAACAATTTATTTATACATAAAATGTTTGGTTTTAGGTTGTTAAAATGTTCTATACTTTTATTGAAGAAGGTCTTTCCCGAACGAAGGTTACTTTCTTATCGTAACATATACTGACATATCAAATATCTTTCAATTAATATTCGAGCAATAATACCATTTGTATGATTTTTAGCCATTAAATGAGTTAATAACGTAACATCAAACTGCTAACCGACTTTGTTTTTTTTTTAATTTGAGTATTATCTAAAATAATAGTGTGTGCTGAATACGGGCTTTGCCTTAACTTTAAGAAATACAATTGGAACAATGTATATTGTTTCATTAATGAACATATCTACAGTGACAACATCACGAATTGATTTGGAATCTCTAATTCTGTCAGCGTTATATAATGCAACTTGTATAGACTGCCATTATAAGGATAGAAATATTGTGCTTAAATTTGTAGGTTGCAGGCTGATCTCGAGAGGGAATGTCTTTTTGGTCATTGGGGTCTTGGTCACTGTTATTTAAAACATAAATAGTGTTTTGCTCGATAACTCGAGGTTAAATGGGGGTATTGTGCTGTAATTTTGTGCATAGCTTACACGCAGATCTTGCTATCAAACTTAATAAAAATTCAACTAAATTAATTGATAAACAGCTGAAAATCTAGTTTCTTAACATGGTCACATTTCTTGTTTTATAAAAAAAATCAGCTCTCAGTATACATATGCAATATAAATACTACAGATATTCAAGTTCAAATATGCCTTTGTGGCCATTAGATCTAGCGACTGACAGAAACTACTATTAAACTATAGTAATATAGAACATTATACTACATTATACTATCAAAGTGGACGAAGTGTTGAGCGCGCGCTGTCTTGGGACAGCTATTGTGATATTAGTGTAATAACTCTTTTATGATATACGATATTTGTTTATCTTTTCAAGTCTTAACTTGTAAGTTATAAATAGTGCTTTATTGTTGCTTAAGTGCTCCACGGTCCAAAGCGGCTGGGGAGTATAGGATTGCCCATCGTCGATTCAACGGTTCTATGTGCATTCTGTCCGTCAGTCTGTCTGAAACACTTTCGTGTCAGCTCCATATCATTAATCAGTCATGCCAGCTCAAGGTCAATGTTGTACTTCAAAGTCAGAGGTTTGAGTCTCAATGTGTGTTGTTTTTGTCCCATTTGTCATATTCCCTTCGACATATTGTCATGAAATATTCCTCAAATGTTGAAGGCCTAGTTTAATAATGTATTTCCCCCGTCCCTCTGCTTTGTTCATGGTATAGCGGACCCTTATCATTCGATAAAACTCGATATTCAATTTGTTGAAAAGCAAATTTGCAATTAGAGATTTCTCAGTACAGTAAGACAAAAGATAACATTTATAGTTAAGATGTTTCGTAGAGGACCAATACACTGATTGGAAAAATCCCTTGAGGGACAGACATTCATTTCACCAGATTTTTGAGGGAATGCGGACGATGCACCATAGTTTGGTAAAAGTCCCTAGTGAATCATTCAGTATTAAACCAGCGCTAAAGAGACCTTTGAAATCAATTTACCACGTGGCATATTCCACCAAGGAGTTAGTATTCTCGTTTCCTATTAGGTGTGTGATTATATTACTTAGGGTACCAGGCTTTCGGAACCAGTCTTTAAATCATGGAATAGAAACGATCAGGTGGCCGTAATGACCTTTTTCCGTTTTGTACAGTACACAATAACAACAACCAAATGTAATTAATCAGAAATGATTAAGAAGAAATTCAATTACTACTTTTTTTTGAAAAGTTATGCCATGGTTTTTTCAAAAGAAATCTGATACAGATCTATTTGATACTGTAACACATATCAAGCTATAAATTTTACTTTCAGTTTCGATTTAATTTTCAGAAAATACATTGTCATTGATAAGTTTATTAAGTCCATACCCGTATTTATCCTAATAAACGCGCCCGGGCGCGATGCAAATCACAAAGGGCGCGCGTTTATTTCACCCCCCTTTAGGTATAATATTAGCCAACATCTAAAATGCGTTTACCGGTATTTGCGAAAAGTTCCAAGTTCATTGAGCAAACGTTAACATATCACAATCAGTTTTACCAGAATACTACAGTACAGACATCGCGTACTTAAACAAAAACGCCTGTCCGCGGTGTTCACTTTTCTCGATGGGTGACATTTCGCGGGGGGCCGGACACGCTACTGACCGCGTTGTTCATCGAACACCCGAAATCGCCGCGATTGCACGCTATCGTTAACGGGAACACCCGTGATCACCGCGATGCTGCGCGGCCTCCGTAAAAACCTGTCTGCGAGGGTTATTCACGCGTTTTAAATGTAGATGTACAAAAGAAAATCATATACTACATGTACATGTAGATATTATGTGCACATGTATGCGTACTTAAATTCGGACAGTACGTTAAGTCGNTTTGTTATCAGCAATAATTTGGGTAGTTGTGTGTTTGACGAATATGTTAAGATTAGATCCAGACTGGTTAAGGAAGTAACTAGTGAAACACTGGTAAATATGCACTAAAACTTTATTTTGCTTGCATTTGTATTTTCGTGGTATTTAAAAATTAAGCACACATTGTTTAAGACAAATGCAACTAACGTGACACTTTCTGTAAATATTATATAAGTATATGAACATGTTCACGAAAGTGGCATGTAAAATTTGTTTTGAAGTTAATTACAAGTTATTTAATTAGCATCTTTTCCTGTATGACTTTCCAACCAGTTTTGAGTTAAATTTACCCTCATACTGAATTAACACATTTTCTAGTAAGGGGCCATCCATAAAGTATGTCACGCTATTTTTGACCATTTTTACCCCCCTCCCTCCCCCATGTCACAAATCTCGGACAACCCCCCCTTAAATACGTCACACTTTCTAACATTTTGTTTGTTAATAAACACCAAATTAAAATGTAATCTAAAACACAAGCAGTAACTCAATCTAGATTGAATTTGCAAACAAAATTTAGAGTTCAACATTATATAATTATATAATACACATCATTTATCTGCTTTGATAGTGACGGGAAATCTGCCTTTATCTCTGCCATGTATACAATAACAAATAAAAGTGGGTACTTACATTGTATTAGATAATACAATGGATTGGTATCATATATTTTAAAGGAAGACTTAATATAATTGTTTATAAGTTCATGATGATGATGATTTAATTATTAGATATTTAGCTAAATTACCTCTGAATCCTCAAAACTTTGTATTATAAAAATATTTATTATACATGTATGTAAAAATTAAAAATTTTAATTCCAAATGTCTTGCTCAGGACATAATTATGCAGCCGACAACATACAAATAGTAATACTT
Source organism: Dreissena rostriformis (assembly GCA_007657795.1). Classification (NCBI taxonomy): domain Eukaryota; kingdom Metazoa; phylum Mollusca; class Bivalvia; order Myida; family Dreissenidae; genus Dreissena; species Dreissena rostriformis. The sequence continues at coordinate 18,447 of VMBQ01008362.1, forward strand.
CTGGCATGACTAAAGCAAGGCTATACATAAAACAAGGCTTCGCAACAGCATACTAGCGCTCCTAGGGAGAGGAATCGTGAACAACACATTCAGTAGATACACATTTCATGCTATTTTGACATACATCTAATTCAAATGTTTCACCAAATTAAAAAAAAACATATTTTTAAAGCTATTAAATTCTACTTAAAAGATACAAAAATAAATAAGAAAAAAAATGTGTGACGTCACCCATGGCCTGACCCCTCCCCTCCCCCATGTCACAAACTGTCACACTTTCTTACACCCTCCCCCCCCCCTTTGGAGCGTGATGTACTTTATGGACGGCTAATGAGGACAATTTTCTTGAGATTATATGCTCTTATTACTTACTCCATGGAAGTGCTCAGCAATAGAGCAAACAACAAAACTCCAGAAATTCTATGATGTTTGGTGTAAATCTTGATCTCTTTCACTACTTTTACAAGAGAACACTATTAATATATAATAATACAAATTGGGAATACTGCCTTTAAACGGTCCATGCAAATCATTGTGGGTGTCAACTGGGTTTTAGTCTAGCCACACTTCACACTTACCTGAGAATTAATCACGAACCAAATGATGACGCGTGAATCAACTATCAATCTGTTCAGTCCTCATTTAAATATGAATGCAAAAACATTTTTTTTTTATATAAATCACTAAACACATATTCAAATAGACTAATTAACACCTACATACTGTTTAAAAGTTAATTTAAGACAATTATTGGTCTTATTAAAAGTTTACTCTACACAACATGTGAAGTAAATTTTGCTAGTTTTTTTTTAAACCTAAACACATCATATAAGTGATGGAATTATCTTAAAAGATGTATAATTAACTCAAGTTGTATCAGAAATATCTCATAAATTCCAAAATAAATATGTAGTTGAATGTCACAATATCATTTATGAACAGAGAAAGACTATGAAATTGTGAGCATATGCAAACCACATTATTGGAATGAGGATAACATGTTTTATTGATCTTTGTAATTTGTGTCGTGTTCTGAGAAAACTGGGCAAAATGCTTGTGCGTAAATTGTCATCCCAATTTAGCCTGTGCAGTCCGCACAGGCTAATCAGGGACGACAATTTCCGCTTTTATGCAATTTTTCGTTTAAATGATGTCTCTTCTTATCGAAAATCTAGTTTAGGGGGAAAGTGTCGACCCGGATTAGCCTGTGCGGAATGCACAGGCTAATCTGGGATGACACTTTACGCACAAGCATTTTGCCCAGTTTTCTCAGAACACGCCACATATATATAACTACGATCATGCATACATATGGAACAGTTAATAAAAAACAACCACTGTGGCACAGAAAACAATTACCGTATTTGCAAGTTTGATTTTGGTTCACAAAAAACTTCAATGAGTTTTGTTCCCATGTTACTAGAATGATATCATAATTATCTCCACAAGCAATTTAACTTATTGGTTCAACAATGCTTATCAGTTACATGTACTAACTTCACAATCATAGGTATACCACAGACACTTTTACCATTCTCCAGTCTAAGCCTTACTCACATGACATCCACTCTTCATCAATCATTGATCTTTACTGAGTTTATTTATTTCTCTCAATATAAGTTTAACCAACATTTCGCTCGCTATCAACTTATATAGCATATTTTATTGTCTGCTCAGCTTGATTCAATTTCTCTGAACTTTACTGAACTTCATTCTACTTTAACCCTACTGCTAAATGAGTTTTTCGTCTTTAGTGAATTTCAATCTCGTTAAACTCTTAACCACTCAGATATGCATTTGACCTGTTTGTTGTCCCTAAGAAAATCAAACGACATTTATTAAAGACCTTTCTAAATAGATTCAAGTTTTAAAGTCTTTATTTCCAACCCTAAGTTGCTGATAAGCAGCCTGCAAGCAGGCTGTTCTTTTTAATGCTGGTTGCTCATAGCCATTTTCTTTTGCTTCTGCATGGAAAATGGTAAATCTATGTCAATCTCAATGAAATCGGGATCTGCAAGAATATAATAAAATCCCTTCAGATCATTGCTTATTTATAGAAATGTTCATTAGTAGTAAAAAAAGGAAGTATCAAATTATGGGTCTTTACCCACATATAGAAAGAATTGTGGCACTTGTAGTATTGTCCTACAATAATTATATATAATGTATGTAAAACAAATAACCCTAATTAAACGTAAATAAACAGTTAAATTGCATAAAAATGAGGGATCACTACTTAATATACACTTATATAATGAAACAATAACTTTTTATAAATATACCCCATTTAATTTCGGCCAGCTACATCTGTACAAATCTACACACCAATTGCCGCCAGGATCAGAAATTATGATGGCACCTCTCAGTCTTATGATTACCAGTCTGGTCAGTCTCATGATCACAGCAAACACAATCACACACTCACATTCATACTTCAGCATTATTATGTTTCTTTTTTAAATATAAAACCAAGACCTCTCAATCAAAGAGTAGAGGGTAATTATTTAAAAAATATACTTTTATCAACAGCGTGGGTGTGGGTCTATGCCCCTGTGCCTAAAAAATCCAAAAAATACTATCGATTTATACCCTAAATGAACACTTTGACATCTATGTTTAATTCAGGTTTCTTTTACAGACTTACAAAATAACACATACGTTAGAAATCAGTTGCAAGCACTTAGCTGCTGACCTGCCATTGTAGGCAGGCACCATGATTCAAATGCAAGCAGCCATGACTTATTTATAGTCATGTCTCCTACTATTTGAATCATTCACCATTCGCAGAATAAGTCACTGAATATTTGTTATAGCTGTGATGTTATTTATTTAAAGCAACCTGTAAAACTATTAGACTAACACACACCAAATTATAGGTTACATTATGTCATATAATTTAACATGATTTACCAAAAAAATCCTTGTTGTGGATTTAGTGTTAGACATATAAACTTAAAATTTTTTAATTTTTGAAAAAAGGAACAATTTTTTTGTGACAAATAAAAGTAACTATACAAATAATTAAAAAGTAAACTAAGTCTTAAGAAATAACAATCAATTTTCGTTATTCAGGAGAAGCCATTTAGAAATTGGTGGATGAATTGACAGGAGCAAACAAAATGGGTCAGGTTGCTGAGAAGTATTCCGATATTTGAATATTGTAATTCTAGTCAGGTAACGATAACTTCATACCAAATTTAAGAAAAACTCTAAATGATGTTCTTAATATATTTTTAATATTTTAGAAACCAACTGTAAACTTTCCACACACAAATTAAAATAGTTAATGAAAAGTTTAGTAAGTCATAGTACTACTTGTACTACTTTTGAAGTTGTTTTTATCAATGTATAAATTGTATAATTTGTCCAATATATAAATCCATTTCAGTCATCTTTTCATACTGAAAGGCATCGAACGAGAAATACATAGAAATGGCCACCAAAAACCAAAATCCAGCTGAAGAGATGGTACGCAGAATAATTGGGCTTTTGTTACAGCAAGCGGGGCCCTTAACAGTTTCCACTATCCATCAGCACTTCTCAAGATTCATGAAGAAGAAACAGTTTATAAATCTTTTGAGAGGATACCCTGATCATTTTGAAATATTAGATGATGGACATGCCACGGTAAAACTCGTAACGTCGCTAAACTACTGCAAGATGCACTGCTCAAAGAATTCAAACTGCCCCGGTAATGTGCCTTATTGCACGGGTCTACACATATGTAAGTTTTATATGAGTTCAACATGCAAGTTCAAGCTGCAATGTCACTTTGGTCATGATCTGACTACTGCTCATAACATGAGTGTCTTAGAGGAACATCTGTTAGATGGTCTGCCTGTCGAACTTATTCAGAAAATTGCAGAGAGGCCTATACCTAGAATTTGCAAGTTCTACAACGTCGAAGGTGGTTGTCGGAATGACGCTGGTGGCAGAAAGTGTCCTAATCTACATCTATGCAAACACTATGTGGTAGATGCGTGCATGTTTGGTAAGATGTGCAGAAGGAGTCATAACCTGACGGATCAATGGGTTTTGTCTATTCTTGAGAAATATGGCATAGAAACTAAGAGAACGCCTAAGGAAATTCTGGCTGATCTGAAAGAAATGTTTCAGAATGATGATGGCAGCGATTCGGAAAGCATTGAATCAGAACCAGAAAGTGTGTCTTCAAGGTATTTCATATTATTCAAAATATTTAATGTTATCTCTATTGTTTGCTTATATTTGATAGATATGGTGTGATTGAGAGCTGTCACTGAAATTCACAGATGAGAAGTATTTACCTTAATCCTAGTTGAACATATCAGGGATGAAAATACGTTTAGGAATGGACCCAAGCCTAAATTTACAATGATAGGGATCAAACAGTGCCATAGTTAAGCCAAAACATAGTGGACAGCCATACCAGTGGTTGCTAGTAGAATATTAAATATTGGTTTACCGATGGGTTGTATTACACGAGTTGATTGTTTTAAATTGTATTTCACGAGCCTGTGTTACAATTGAAATACAATTTTGCAAAATCAAGTGCAATACAAACCATCGGGACACCATAACCATGACATATTCCTTTACTTATATACCCTCTTATGATGAAAAACAACATTACAAGCCTCCATAAAGTGTAAAATACTAGTATAAACATTCAAATATTGTACAATGATAACCATTTAAAAAAAAACAAAAAACATCATACACCTGTTTTAATTTTTTTGAAGTTTTTGTATGAAAGATATGTTTCCTGGCACCCCCCATGTAAATTTCTGATGGTACTGGTACGATCTTCTTCAAATGTTAAAAAGGTATTTGCACTATTTTGAAAGGAGTTTTCTTTCAATCATTATGTTGCACAGGGGTGTGATTTTCAGCTGATTTCCTCCCTATGAATGTTAAACTTATTTTACAAATAGTTGTGAACTTTGCTGGTTCTATATACAAATGAAGAGTTTACTTGAATGCTGTAAGGGGGTAGAGCATATTCCTCTTATGAGGCGGTTTTAAATTATATCCTTATGTTGCTAACATTGACAACCTTTTTTGTAGGACTAAGCCTGCAAGTGCCAACAGGTTGAACCATTTGTCAGAGAACGATCGAGGACAACCATTCCAAGGAAGTCTCCTCGGACCTGGCCCCGTGTTCGGACCAGGTTTGTACAGCGAAACAAATAGCGAAACAAACTACTGATAGCATCTGGACATTTCAAACTTTTAAGCGACGGATCATGTTGGTAATGGCTTAACTTAACATTAAAGTTGAAATCATTATTAGATTACCTGATAAAGAACACATAACATCATATGATACACATTATTCTTCATTTGTGTATCTTTGTTTGTGTGAGAGCACAAACACTTCTTTGGTAATATTACGAACAAAATAATGTGTGCTTTCATGGTTGTTAATGGGTCAATATATTAATTTTTCTGACGCTGAGTTGGTACCCGAATCTCACACTTTTATTACATATAAAGGTGATATTAATAATATATAACATTTCTTTTATAACCTTGTTCAATCTTTATTATGGAAAGTGGGTAATTTTAAGAAATACAATATACGGTCTATAAGGGGATTTCTGTATGCATATACAATGAAGCTGTCACTCACACTTATCGAGATTGGTATAAATTCAACGCCTCCAGCTTTCTAGATACCGACCTCCATGTTACAGAAACGCCAATGACAACGTTAAACCATATTTTATTTGCGTTCTGTCGAGAAAAAAACCAACACAAAACGAAACATATTGGACGATAATGTGAAGTTGACATTCATCTTTTCGAGAAAATTGGCGAATAAATCGATATCAACAGGCTGCCTAGTATATTGATCACTTTTTATAAAAGTGGGTTCAAATGTCCAGTTCAATGTGCACGGCCGGTAATCACGGGCGCCACCTCTTTTTTTTGCCAATTTGTGTGTGCATGCAACAACTTGTACATGTTCAAATTATTGNTATTTGCGTGTGATGCAGATAAGAACTGCACAGAAAAAAATCATACCCTATTTTTGATCTCATAGATATAACTTTTTTTATTTCATAAACACCGACCACAATCAACGCCGTATATCTTTTTTAAAGATATTTCTTGTTGCTGTTGTGTGACAATGTCTTATCGCTTATATTGCCAGTCTTTATAGTGAATGAGTGTCCGTTCTGACAATCCTAAATAAGAGCAATTTTTAAAGCCAAAGTTCAAAGAAAGTTTTGAGAAAACGGTGTTTATTGCATGTGCATAAAGTGTCATCCTAGATTAACCTGTGTCGTCCGCAGAGGCTTATCAGGGACAACACTTTCCGCCTATGCTGGATTTTTGCTTAGAACAAACAATTTATGTTTTATGGAATTTTTCGTGTAAAGAAAGTCCCTTCAAAACAAAAATCCAGTTAATACGGAAAGTGTCGTCCCTGATTAGCCTTTGCGGACTGCACAAAATTATCCGCAGTCCGCACAGGCTAATCAGGGACAACAATTTACGCTTTTATGGAATTTTTCGTTTAAATGAAGTCTCTTCTTAGCAAAAATCCAATTAAGGCGGAAAGTGTCGTCCCTGATTAGCCTGTGCAGACTGCACAGGCTAATCTGGGATGACAATTTATGCACAAGCGTTATGACCAGTTTTCTCAGAACGCGACTCATATCTGTAGGATTTGGTCTTCAAAAAGGGAATCATGGTCTGTCCTGTTGATCTAGTTGATGTAGCAACATGTTCAGGATGACCTTTTAACAAGCCCCCTTAATGGGAAAACTGGGCTTAATGCATGTGCATAAAGTATCGTCCCAGATTAGCCCGTGCAGTTTGCACTGGCTAATCAGGTACGACACTTTTCGTTTTAAATTGATTATTGTTAAGACAAGAAATGAAAATAAAAGCACAATGTGGCATCCCTGATAAGCCTGTGCGGACTGCGGACATTTTACACCCATGCCTTGAGCCTAGTCTTCCCAAAACATGTTGTTAGGACCTATCTCCACCCAGACATTGACAATCCATTACCATATCTGGTCGAACTCTAGTATCCAGATACAACCTGTAGTGATGGTATTTGGGTGGCTTTTTCCAAGGGGCACTAAAAATGGGGGGCAATCAAAATTTGGGGCACCTGTGACCTTTGAAAACATGCCTAGTTACACTATGCCATACATTAGTAACTTATTTCTTGCTGAATGATTAAGAGTTAACATTTGTTTGCTCAGATGATTGCTTTATGATAGCTTAACCTGCAGACCTGATCTTAACTGAAAACATTCAATGGGATCAAGATAATAACTGCTGACCTAGATATCAGCTTTCATAGAATATTTATTTTGACAATCGTAAAGCAGTCTGTAATAAAAATAATGCGGACGATAATTTCAATGTATTCAATGACTATGTCACAAAAACTTGTCAATTAATTTCTCAAGGATTTTGCTCCTGTTTTTTTTCTTGATGGATTGTACTGCTGATTTTACTCCTGTTTGATTCTTGATGGATTGTACTGTTCACAGAACTGTTTGCATAGCTTGTACAAAGATTTAGGAATACACTTGAAATGAGCTGCACTCTGAGAAAAAGGGGCTTAATGAATATGCGTAAAGTATTGTCCCAGATTAGCTTAGACTTTATCCGGGACAACACTTTTTGCTTTAATGGATTTTTTTGTTTTTGAAAATACAGTGTAGATGGAAAGTGCTGTCCCTTATTATCCTGTCCAAACTACAAAGGCTAATTTGGGACGACATTTTACGAACATGCTTAAAGCCCCTTTTCGCCATAGCAAGGCTAAAATAGTTTTACAATGAAATAAGTTTTCTGTGTAAAAGTGAGTGTATATGGAAAATTGTTTCAAAAGTGAAGTTGAATGAAATGGAACTCAAAATATGCATGTGTTACACGCATTAAAGGCGATGGGAATTAATTAACTGCATTATGAAAGATTTGGCGAGATGACTATAATTCTTATAACATCTACAGTGACTGCCTAGCTACTGCATGTCACCATGGCAAGAAAGAGGAAAAAGAAGTCAGGTAATGTGATACCTTTTTTGCCTTCTTTTTTTGCAGTCACAGCGTCTTTCCATTTAAAAATATTGAATATTTTTCCCTATGCGACATCACACATTTTCAAGAAGGTAGTATACATATAACTTTCCCATTTCAAAACCTTGTGATTTCATTTTAAGAAAAAATCTATGAATAGAACATCTCACTTCACACAAGCACTTCCAAAACATGGCAAATGTTTCTGTTCGTGAAATGCCTGTTTATTGTCCCCTTCTGGTTTCACCGCAGGGACTTATGGTTTGCGCTCTTTCCTTCTGTCAGTCTGTCACACTTTCCTGGATCCTGCGATAACTTTAAAAGTTCTTCATATTTTTTCATTAAACTTGAAACATGGACAGATGGCAATATGGAGATTATGCACGTAATTTCATTTTGTTCCTGCGTCAAAAATTCTGGTTGCTATGACAACAAATATATGTACAAAAAAAATTAAAAAAATCTGACAATGGTGGAGCCGGTAGGGGACATCATTGCTTGGCAATAGTCTTGTTTATTAGTAATATCAGCCAGATTATGCCTTTGAAAATGGAAATTATGATTATTCTGGATTATCTAAGAAAGGTTGTATGTATCCAGTGATCTACTCGGTTTGATTTATATATCTAGCTACATGTCAATATGTACTGTTGAAATGATGCAATCAGTTCCAATCATTTTTTACAGCAAACAAAAACTGTATTAGCTGTATCAATTTTTTCCAATGAAGTTCAACACTTATGCATACATTCTTCCCAATGTTATGGTTTCATGCGCATAATTTTGCCAAATTGGACAATTTTGGCTAAAAAGAATTGTTAATTATGTAGTCTCATAATAATTGTATCTTAAGGTTTGGGCACCTTAAAACACTTCTGTATTCAGAATTGAAGAATACATTTTGTCGTTTGTTTTCTTTTCTTTTTTTTTGCTATCATACCTTTTGCTTTGGCCTACCGGTAGTTGTTTACTTGTCATAAATAAAATGAAAAAATTTGAGCCGAGCTCTTAACAAAACGTGGCTAAATGCATCTGCCCAGAAAGGGGCTGTGCAATCCGCACATGTAAATCTGGGACGAAACTTTGCCCCTTTGACTGGATTTTTGCCAAGAAAATCAAAATACTGGTACATTGTTTACAAAATCAGTAACATGTGGCGTGTTCTGAGAAAACTTAGCAAAATGCTTGTGTGTAAAGTGTCATCCCAGATTAGCCTGTGCAGTCCACACAGGCTAATCCGGGACGACACTTTCCGCCTTAACTGGATTTTAACTGGACTCCGAGATAAGATGACTTTCTAATAGGGGTTAAGTAAAGATGACCTTTTCTTAAGCCAATCCAATTGCCTTCAATTGTAATTTTCTTCACCCTAGAATGTGAACTTCACATTTTGCGGACTCAATTCTCTTCATTACACTGCAATGGCAGATTTGAAATATTGCAGCTGCTTACGGATTTTCTGAGCAAGTTTTCCTTTAATACGTTTCAGACAAAAATCACCTTGTGAAAAAGGTTAAATTATAATGCAGGGACATCTTTGGCCATTGAATTATTGCTAGTTTATCCATATTTTTTGTCCATTTGCATAGAAAACGTTTTTGCTCAAAGTTCAGTTTCTAATCTTGTTGAACAAACTACATAACAATGTTATTATCTGAATTAAACCAGAACAAAAATGTTAAATAGCATGCATTTAGAGTTTGTCATTTTGTTTTGAAAATAATTAAGGAATATATTTTGTACTTATCCTCCCTCCCCCCCCTCTGTAAGCCTATTATCCGACATGGTTCCATTCATTCTGATAATACGTCCCTGACAAATGTTTGCTCAGCTCAACAAAAGAAAAAAGCAAATAAACGTGTTCATAATTTTGTTTAACAAGTTCGAAAATAAATTGAAAATGTAGGACTTAATTGATATTCGGTGTTGAAAAATTTATGAAATAACAGACACTGTAGAGGAGGTTCAGAAAATATTTAAAATGAAGAGGTGTTTTTGTCTGACGGTGTTTAAATTTGAATGTTCAACTGAGTGAAAAAAGTTATTCAATTAGTTATAGTTTGTGGGCAAGATCTTTTCATCTGAATCGAGGTATTGGAAAGGTGGATTAAAAAGTGAATTGAGCGAAACTTGATATGTGCATGTACATTTTGTAAAAAAGCTTGTTAGGGAAAATAACACAAATAATCATGAGGCTTTTAAGAGAAGTTTATACATTACAGGAGGCTGTTATTTAAATTGGATAAAAAAAGTTTTTGTGTACAAAACTGTGAATTTTTAAGTAAAATTATATTATTGTTATATTTGTGTAGAAAAGACCTTAGTGCACGTGCAGATGAATTTTTCTAGGTAGTTATTTAAGACAACATTAAGACCACTATAATGTGTGAAATTTTTGGATTAACACTAATTAAAGTGAAGGTAAAAGCTACCTGCCCAAGAAGGATTGGTAATTTTTGCGGAATTATAGACCCTAGCTGTTAAGATATAACTTAAGTTTCCTACACATGTACAAGTTTCACATTAAAAGTTATTTACGATAAAGTAAATATAATACTTAAGCTACCTACAGTAGTGGACAAGTTTCAAATAAAAATGCTTTTTGAAAGTAAGAACTAACAGTCATGAGGAATGATGGGCAGTAATCGTAGACCTAAGTCAGAGACTCTGTTGATGTACACGAAGTTTAGCAGACGATGTAACAGCGCAGAATACTGCAGACGCACACATTACACGTATACTGAGTCTTGGCTGGAAAAAAAGGGAGAAAACTTTGTGTCGCAAGTTGAAGATGTTTCTTATGTCCCTTTGGAAACAGCTCCTGGTAAGATGAGGGACTTGTTGTTGTTGTCGTTTGAATGGGGAATAAATTTTACCCCCAAAACAAAGTAGAGAGGGTTATACCGGAATTACCATGGAAGTCTTTATGTCAGTTTGTCCATTTACACAGACTTGTCTGACAAAGTACACTTTTCAATATACAACATTCAAACATGTATGAATTGTTTTTAATGACATGAAGTTGTACATGTGTATTGTTGTGGGAACCTTCATAAAAAATTGCTAAAGTATTGCTCTTTTTAACTCAACTGTGCACAACATGCTAAGGTTGACTGTTTGTGATCGCCTTATGTCTGTTGTGTGTTTTGTTGTGCAGTCCGCACTGGCTAATCAGGGACTACACTTACCGCCTAAAATGGATTTCGGCTAGGAAGAGCCTTCCTTTAAACAAAAAAATCCATGAAAGCAGAAAGTGTCGTCCCAGATATGCCTTTTTCAGACTGCCTAGGCTCATCTGTCAAGATACTTTATGCATTTTGCCCGGTTTTCCAAGATTGAGGCTCATTTTGATAAGCTTCTGTATCAGCTGTAGTAGAATTTAAATGGACTGTAAACCACGCATGACAAAAATAGAAAAGTTCTAAAATACCGTATTTGTTTACAATTATTAGTTTATATTGATTAAAATATCAGTGCATCATTGGGGAGCATCCATCAGTTTAACTGATATCCTAATGTTTTAATTTCAAAATGAAGAACAAAAATATTTCTAGCCAAAAACTAGCAAATCAGACCAAAAATGGCCCTGCATTTTACAATTGCGCAATCAAATAATCCGAATCATTGGAAAGCTTAAATTTGTATTCAAAACAGCAAGCATCAATATGATACAGAGCATGGGTTGCATAGGACTAGGTTAAATGTCAGAGAGAATGCATGTCAGTGATTCACTGTTAAATATTTGCAAACGAAAGCATTCTCTTTAGGTTGGTTGGTTCCAAAGTCTTTGTGTAGTACATTTTTATTGAGAGATCCAGGATTCTCAAATATTGCTATCGCTCCCAGAAAACTTGTAAGTTGGTATACAGAGGATAGTGCAAACAACAGGAGACTTTCAGCGACGACCCTGGGTCTATAAGTGTCCAGAGTGGAGGAAAGTGGGAGATACAGGAGACTTTCAGAGATTACCCTGGGTCTTTTAGTGCCCAGAGTAGAGGATAGTGGGAGATACAGGAGACTTTCAGAGACAACCCTGGATCTTTTAGTGCCCAGAGTAGAGGATAGTGGGAGATACAGGAGACTTTCAGAGACAACCCTGGATCTTTTAGTGCCCAGAGTAGAGGATAGTGGGAGATACAGGAGACTTTCAGAGACAACCCTGGATCTTTAAGTGTCTAGATTGGAGGATAGTGGGAGATACAGGAGACTTTCAGAAACCACCCTGGGTCTTTTAGTGTCTAGAGTGGAGGATAGTGGGAGATACAGAAGACTTTCAGAGACCATCCTGGGTCTTTTAGTGCCCAGAGTGGAGGATAGTGGGAGAAACAGAAGACTTTCAGAGACAACCCTGGGTCTTTAAGTGTCTAGAGTGGAGGATAGTAGGAGATACAGAAGACTTTCAGAGACAACCCTGGGTCTTTTAGTGCCCAGAGTGGAGGAAAGTGGGACATACATGAGACTTTTAGAGACAACCCTGGGTCTTTTAGTGCCCAGAGTGGAGGATAGTGAGAGATACATGAGACTTTCATAGACAACCCTGGGTCTTTTAGTGCCCAGAGTGGTGGATAGTGGGAGATACAGGAGTCTTTCAGAGACAACCCTTGGTCTTTTAGTGTCCAGAGTGGAGGATAGTGAGAGATACAGGAGACTTTCAGAGACCACCCTGGGTCTTTTAGTGTCTAGAGTGGAGGATAGTGGGAGATACAGAAGACTTTCAGAGACAACCCTGGGTCTTTTAGTGTCCAGAGTGGAGGATAGTGAGAGATACAGGAGACTTTCAGAGATGACCCTGGGTCTTTTAGTGTTCAGACTGGAGAATTGTGGGAGATACAGGAGACTGTCAGAGAAAACCCTGGGTCTTTTAGTGTCCAGACTTCCAGACTGGAGGAAAGTGGGAGATACAGGAGACTTTCAGAGACAACAATGGGTCTATAAGTGTCCAGAGTGGAGTATAGTGAGAGTAAGGAGACTTTCAGAGACAACCCTGGATCTTTTAGTGCCCAGAGTGGAGGATAGTGGGAGATATAGGAGACTTTCAGAGACAACCCTGGGTCTTTAAGTGTCCAGAGTGGAGGATATGGAGATACAGGAGACTTTCTGAGACCACTCTGGGTCTTTTAGTGTCTAGAGTGGAGGATAGTGGGAGATACAGAAGACTCTCAGAGACAACCCTGGGTCTTTTAGTGCCCAGAGTGGAGGATAGTGGGAGATACATGAGACTTTCAGAGACAACCCTTGGTCTTTAAGTGGCCAGAGTGGAGGATAGTGGGAGATACATGAGACTTTCAGAGACAACCCTTGGTCTTTAAGTGGCCAGAGTGGAGGATAGTGGGAGATACAGGAGACTTTCAGAGACAACCCTTGGTCTTTAAGTGGCCAGAGTGGAGGATAGTGGGAGATACAGGAGACTTTCAGAGACAACCCTTGGTCTTTTAGTGGCCAGAGTGGAGGATAGTGGGAGATACAGAAGACTTTCAGAGATAACCCTTGGTCTTTTAGTTTACAAAGTGAAGGATAGTGAGAGATACAGGAGACTTTCAGAGATGACCCTGGGTCTTTTAGTGTTCAGACTGGAGGATTGTGGGAGATACAGGAGACTGTCAGAGAAAACCCTGGGTCTTTTAGTGTCCAGACTTCCAGACTGGAGGAAAGTGGGAGATACAGGAGACTTTCAGAGACAACACTGGGTCTATAAGTGTCCAGAGTGGAGTATAGTAGGAGATACAGGAGACTTTCAGAGACAACCCTGGGTCTTTAAGTGTCCAGAGTGGAGGATTTGGAGATACAGGAGACTTTCTGGGACCACCCTGGATATTTTAGTGTCTAGAGTGGAGGATAGTGGGAGATACAGAAGACTCTCAGAGACAACCCTGGGTCTTTTAGTGCGAGAGTGGAGGATAGTGGGAGATACATGAGACTTTCAGAGACAACCCTTGGTCTTTAAGTGGCCAGAGTGGAGGAAAGTGGGAGATACAGGAGACTTTCAGAGATAACCCTTGGTCTTTTAGTTTACAAAGTGAAGGATAGTGAGAGATACAGGAGACTTTCAGAGATGACCCTGGGTCTTTTAGTGTTCAGACTGGAGGATAGTGGGAGATACAGGAGACTTTCAGAGACCACCCTGGGTCTTTTAGTGTTCAGACTGGAGGATTGTGGGAGATACAGGAGACTTTCAGAGACAACCCTGAGTCTTTTAGTGTCCAGAGTGGAGGATAGTGGGAGATACAGGAGTCTTTCAGAGACAAACCTGGGTCTTTAAGTGTCCAGACTGGAGGAAAGTGGGAGATACAGGAGACTTTCAGAGACAACACTGGGTCATTTAGTGGCCAGAGTGGAGGATAGTCGGAGATACAGGACACTTTCAGAGACAACCCTGGTTCTTTTAGTGTGCAGAGTATGGTATCTAGCACATTATGTACCTCAGTTAAACTCTAATGCATAAGACTTAGTAGGTTAGGTTAAAGTAGGGGATCCAACCCCTGAGTTCTGGCACCAGTGTGTTAGTGTTACCACAAGATACCTGGTTGCTCCAAGGATGTCATAGCTTTGTGACAAAGCCATATTATGCGGGTATGTATGTCACTCATGTAACAATTCTAGTTGTAATTAAACAATTTGTGAGCTATAATTATCAACAGTTGAAGACAGTCACTGATTATTTAATTGTAGGAAACAGCTGTGTCCGTGTATAACTGTCAAAAAGGCTTTTTCAAATTGGTTAAAATAAGATTTTAAAATATGTTGGGTTGGCTTTAGATTTCTTATGACAATAATGAAAATTATAGCGATTGTATCAATCTTGTAGACTTTTCAAGTTGTATAGAGACATTTGTAAAAAATGAAGAGCTTTTAATAAAATGCTAAACTTTGTCTTGAATTATTGTGTTTTAAATAGATTTTATTATATATGCTTAAAGGCAATTTACTGGAAAATATTGTAAGATAAAATTTGGATGACATACTTGCATACGTCAAGCAGTCTTTAACCTTCAACTAATCAGAAATATCATCCCTTTATTATCATTATTATTATCATGATTATAAAAATCTTGCTGCATATTTGTTTTCTTTTTTAATGTGTGCGCCCATCAGTTAATCAATACTATTTCATAAGAGCTTACTGCAGATTGAAAACCAACTGAACGAAAACCAATTATTTTGAGACATTTGGTTATTTGATATGTTATGCCTATTACTTAAAACAAAACATTGGCACACAGTGGTTTGGAGTAATATTGGCTCATAAAACATTCAGTTTCTACGCTTAATCCACCGGGATTCATTTCAAGTTGGTATGCGTGTGAAAGCCACCATTTAACGCTAGACAGTATCGATAGAATTAAATAAAAGACATGAAGAGATTGACAAATGAGTTTGAATAAAAATGGTGAAATATTTATTTATTGGCTATCTATTCCGCTGATCGTGTGAAAGAACCTTTTGAGTGTGCATTGTGTTGTGGCAAAGGATTTATTACTAGATTACTAGAATGGGGGAAAATAATAAATTCTATCACTCGACTAGGTTCCGTCGCATTTATACGCCAACTTGTGACATAGTTGTGGAAGGAATTAATATGCGGCGGTATTTTCTGGAAAGAGGTGTCACTGCCATTGTTAATGACTACGGTAAATAGTGACATTTTGAAGCATTTTGTTCCTAATATATCTTGTGTGATATCATGTAAAAAATTTAATGTAAATATATTTCATTGGTCTATTTGATCTGCTGTAAGATGCTATAATGATTATTTTAAGTCATAAACATTAGTTCTAAAATGTAAAACTTTTTTTTTCACTGGAGACACGGTGTTTTATTTTCTGCTATTAATGCTTAGTAATAATTATATATACCAGCTGTCTTGTTGCTGTAGCGAAAATAAATTAGCCTTGCTCTGGGAAAACGGGGCTTAATGTATGTGCGTAAAGTGTTATCCCAGATAAGCTTGTGCAGTCAGAACAGGCTAATGAGGGCTGAAACTTTACACAGAAACTGGATTTTCTCGAAAAAAAAGACTTCCTTTAAACAAAAAATATCATAAAAGTGGAAATTGTCGTCCCTGATTAGCCTGTCCAGACAGCACGGGCTAATTTGGGATAACATTGTACACACATGCATTAAGCCCGGTTTTTCAAGAGCGAGGCTTAAATTTATAATGTTTTAAAAGCTAAATACTTTGCACACAGTTTCAATATGCCTGTGCATATATATATTTAGCCCTTTGAGCGCTGGAACCGGATTTTGAAGGCCTTTGCAAACAGTTTGGATCCAGATGAGACGCCACAGAACGTGGCGTCTCATCAGGATCCAAACTGTTTGCTATTCTGATAGTATTCTCGGAAAAAAAATGGAAGAAAATGCTAATTTTAAAAATTCATCAGACGACATTTTAGCAGACGACAAATTTCCCAGCATGCAAAGGGTTAGGACTTCAATAGTGTTCATACTGTTTTGCCAGAGTTTTTACAGTATAAATTGATACTCAGTGCCAAGTTACTACTAGTTAACAAAGCATATACATGATAAATATGTTATGTTGCAATGTGCAGAAAAAACAAATAACTTTGTTATCGTTAAGAGAATTAATGTCTTTGCTTTTTAGCTGTGTTTTATTACTACAATTATTTATGAAATTATTAGAAGAGATTAATGGTTTGAAAAATTGATAATTGTAGCAAAAAAAAGTATATATCTTAACTTGACAATTATATTTTAAGAGCTTAGTTATAATGTATACATAAAAGCGGGAGATACAGGAGACGTTTGTTGCTGACATTAATTGAAAATGGCAGAAGTTTTAAACAAAGATTTGTGAGTGTTTTGAACAAACAGATAAAATGCATAAAAGTATGCTCATTTATGCATTTATTACTGATATTATTGACAAAAAATTAATGAACTATGTTTAGCATTTGTCCACTTCCCAAAAATGGGTTAGATTTTTTCTTGAATAGTGAAATCATGACGCCCCCTCTCCTCAAATAAACAATATTTAAAAATTGATGGGTGAGGTGGAAATGTCTTGATGTGCTTAATTTGTCTGACGTTTAACTTTATTTAATTGAGACAAAAATTCAAAACAACATTTGATCCTCCTCTGGGAAAACTGGGCTTAATGCATTTGCATACATTTTAAGTGTCGTCTCAGATTAGCTTGTGCACAGGCTAATCCGAGAAGATCGACACTTTCTGCTTTTATGGAATTTTTTGTTTACCGGAAGTCTGTTCTAACAAAAATCCAGTCTAGGCAGAAAGTGTTATCCCTGATAAGCCTGTTTAGACTGCACAGGCTTATCATGGTCAACACTTTACGCACATTCATTAACCCTTTGAGCGCTGGAACCGGATTTAAAAGGNTAAGCTTATGGAACATTGGAGATAACTCATATTAAGAGTGAATTTTGACATAGTTACTACTTTGACTGCACTATTATTTATAATTTTCGGTTAGCTTGGGTTTATCATTTATGTGTTAATTGTTATTGGAGGTTTGATTGTTTTACCTCATCTGAACACAACGCGCTGATAGTGAGCTTTTGTGATCACCTTTTGTGTGTCGTTGTTCGTCGTGCGTCGTCCTTCATCAACATTTACCTTGTTAACACTCTAGAGGCAACATTTATGTCTAATCTTTACGGAACTTGGTCAGAACAATTGTCCAATTGATATCTCAGCTGACTTCGAAAAAGGTTCCGGTCCGTCGAAAAACATGACCGACAGGAAGTGGGGCAGTTTTCCGAATATGGCTATTGTTAAACCTTGTTAACACTCTTGAAGTCATATTTATAGTCAAATCTTCATAAAATCTGGTCAGAACATTTGTTCTTTTGATATCTTAGCTGTGTTTGAAAATATTTCCAGTTCATTGAAAAATATGGCTGCCAGAGGGTGGGGCAGTTTCACTTTTATGGCTATAGTGAAACCTTGTTAACACTCTAAAAGTCAAATTTATGGTCCAATCTTCATGAAATTTGGTCAAAACATTTGTTCTAATGATATCTTGGCCGAGTTCAAAAATGGTTCCGGATCCTTGGAAAATAGGGCCCCCAGAGGGCGGGGCAGTTTTCCTGATATGGCTCTAGTAAAACCTTGTTAACACTGTGGACGTCACATTGTTTGTCCAATCTTCATGAAAGGTGGTCAGAACATGTGTTAGCTCACCTGAGCACAACGTACTCATGGTGAGCTTTTGTGATCGCCTCTTGTCCGCTGTGTGTCATCAACATTTACCTTGTTAACACTCTAGAGGGCACATTTATTGTCCAATCTTCATAAAACTTGGTCGGAACATGTGCCACAATGATATCTTGGACGAGTTCGAAAATGGTTGCGGTTGGTTGAAAAACATGGCCCCCAGGGGGCGGGGGATTTTTCCATATATACGGCTATAGTTAAACATTGTTAACACTCTGGAAGCCACATTTATTTCCAATCTTCATGAAACCTGGTCAGAATATGTGTTCTAATGATATCTTGAATGAGTTTAAAAATGGTTATGGTCTGTTGAAAAACATGGCCACCAGGGAGCGGGGCATTTTCCTTATATGATTATAGTGAAACCTTGTTTACACACTAGAAGTCACATTTTTAGTCTTCATTAAACTTGGTCAGCACATTTAAAGGGACTGTTAACCACGAATGACGAAAAAAGAAAATTTCTAAAATACCGTATTTGTAACAATTATTAGTTTATATTGATTAAAATATCACGACTGGTATATTACATTACTTTAAAAAAGTTCATATTTTCAGTATATTCGGTAATAAAATTTCGTGATGTGAAATCGAAAGTACATCGCCAAAATAGGTGACATAACGATATACACACTATAAATAACGCAAGTAGATTGATCATTTTATATATAAAATATATACAATTCAATATGCATGCACAATTTGCATTCCTGGGTTTTCCATGGACGATGTGATCAATCTACTTGCGTTATTTATAGTTAACTGTTAGTTACCTGTTAGACATACCCAGTAAAAATAAAAAAAATAAAAAAATAAAGTAAAAATAAAAAAACTACTTTTTTTCAAGGAATGTTATATACCAGCTCATAGCCACCTCGTCGTCTGCCGTCCGCGTCGACCAAAAACTTTAAATGTTGGCCATAACTTTTGCAATATTGAAGATAGCAACTTGATATTTGGCATGCATGTGTATCTCATGGAGCTGCACATCTTGAGTGGTTAAAGGTCAAGGTCATCCTTCAAGGTCAAAGGTCATTTTTTTTTATATTCAAAACTGCACCCACAGCCAAGCGTTGGCATCCGCTCGACGGTGCTCTTGTTAGACTATGCATTAACCAATATGTTTTCATTAAACACTTAATCTTACCAAATGAAACGCATTGCGAATATTATTTCAGTCGTAAATGATTATCAGATTTAACTGTTTTATCATAATGTGTGTACTTCTTTGGATAAAACTGTCTGGTTTTAGCCATATGTTATACAGAGTAATTAATTGCAATTGGGCTTTAGTAAACATTCATTTGGTCCATGTATATACATATTAACAGTGAAATCCACCTGAGATTTTAATATTTTACTTGTCATGTGGGTTTTTTATGCTTTATTTATGGTATAACATTTTTCTATTACCTTGTTCAACAGCTTTTCATCTATGATGTATCATGTTATATAGAATGTTTACACATATTTGGG
>VMBQ01008363.1:20722-39153 GCA_007657795.1 Dreissena rostriformis
CCATAACTTTTGAAATATTCAACATAGCAACTTGATATTTGGCAAGCAATTGTATCTCATGGAGCTGCACATTTTGAGTGCTGAAAGGTCAAGGTCAAGGTCATCCTTCAAGGTCAAAGGTCAATTATATGGGTCAAAATCGCTCATTTTGGCCATAACTTTTGCAATATTCAACATAGCAACTTGATACTTGGCATGCATGTGTATCTCATGGAGCTGCACATTTTGAGTGCTGAAAGGTCAAGGTTATGGTCATCCTTCAAGGTCAAAGGTCAATTATATGGGTCAAAATTGCTCATTTTGGCCATAACTTCTGCAATATTCAACATAGCAACTTGGTATTTGGCATGCATGTGCATCTCATGGATGTTATAATTTATAATCTGTATGAACAATTATATGAAATGTTAAAGTATTGAAATTAATTATTTTAGACAATTTGATGAGAACGCCCATATGCTGCAAATTAAACAATCATAATCATCCTCATGATCATTTTCCTAATCCTCGTCATAGTCATCACAAGCAACATCATCATTTTTCCACTGTTTACACGTATTGCCACACTTAGAATCTAATAATAGGTTTCTTAAAATAGTTATATATCACAACAATTTGATTTGTTGCAGAAATCCAGTCGTGGTTAATCGAACAGTACCGGAAAATGTGTGTTGTGCCGGTGTCGATGCTGGATCCTGACATAGATGCACCTTTAGAACGGATCTACGTTCCCACGTCCATCAAGGAACTTAAGAGAGGCCAGGAAGACAGACATGGCGGGAGTGAGACGGATACGACTTCAACGATGGAATCAGATGTGAGTTGCTACAAAGAGTTGCTGCATCGTGATGGGAATCAGGTTAATACAATTTATATCCAAGGTGATCCAGGTATTGGTAAGACGACGTTTTCAACAAAGCTAGTTCTTGATTGGTGTGATGCCCATTCTGAAAATGGTGCCAGTACTAAGACAAAAATCACGAGTAAAGCCACTACCAGAGGTAAGACGTCGGACCCAAAATATTTTAGCGATCTTGACACTTTGCGAGAGTACACATTTCTGTTTTTTGTGTCATTGCGTGATTACAGTGGAACCATGTGTAACGTCAGTCAGATGGTCGAGGATGCTATAAAAAGCAACAAACTGTCTTGGGATGAATCTGTCTGGGAACATAAATGTATTGTTCTGACAGACGCTGCAGACGAATGGTACCACCCCGAAATACCTTTTCCTCCGCCATGTGACTCTCCTTGCAAGTGCCGAAAAGACCGAAGTATGCCACTGTATTTAGAGCGAACAAACATTACCAACATCATAACCGCACGACCATGGAAACTTGCGAACACAAGAATGAGCGATACTTTGACGCGTATGTTCGAAATTTCCGGCGTTAGGAACTACAAAACCTTGGCGAAAAATGTAATTCGTGTTTTAGCTGAGAAGGACCGTAAATCTGAAAATGATAAACGACGCAAATGTAAAAAATTCTTTGACAAAATAGAGGCACAAAGGTTACATAATCTAATAACAGTACCAGCTGTTTGTGTGCAGTTAGCTCATCAGTTTTACGTTGGACGTTTAATGGAAGGTTCACTGTGTGCTATATACATTAATATGCTAGATATGCACATAGCCAAAGGATTGCAAAAACTTGAAATTAAAGAATTTGACACTGAAGACATTTGTGTGAAAGAAATAACACAAATATTTGGCACAGAATCAACCGAGTATCTGCGGGATAATGGATCGCTGGTTCGCTCTGCAAGTGCGCTTGCGTTTAAAACACTTACAGACTCTAGTAAAGAATCGTCGCTTGTTTTTGCGGAAAAGACAATCACAAAGCACATGAACAAAACAACACTTGATTACTTACTTCAGACAGGAATTATCACAAAGAAAAAATCTTTGGCGCTTAGCTCGCAAAAGAATGTTCCATACATGTTCGTACACAAAACAATTCAGGAGTTTCTAGCATCGTTGTATATTGCAATGAATACGACGAACATTGAAGACATCCTGAAGGCCATACAGTCGTTGTATTGTGATAATGAGTCTATTCTGGACATTGGTCAGTTATTTATCTTCACGTGTGGAATGTGTGCTCCAGCTGCCGAAAGAATGTCAAAGCACATCATGGATGTCATAACACGTGACATGGAGAGCAAGCTGCAGTCTGGTTTACGCATGATACATTCATTTGGGGCAGTAGCAGCACAATACATTGTATTGGATGGCTTTATTGAAGGGGTGGCAAATAAGCAGCCGTGCTTACAATTGACACTCAGTCATGTACACTATGATTTATATCTTCCTGATTACAAGGTCATCAAGTACACACATGCTTTCAATACATTACTAGATATGAACATATCAAACATCATTAGCATTGAGGCAAATATGAGTGACTCATATCAAGAATCATCATATCGTGTACAGGAAACTATTTCGCAATCGAGAGAATCCTTGTCGTATCTGGCACTCCATAACGTGGGTCAATTTGGTCAAGTTGACCTACAGGGTCTAAAACTCAAGTACTTATTCTGTGGAGGACAGTTAGATATAAATAATTTAGACTGCACCTATTTGCGTCAGTGTGAAATATATAATGTAACACCATTTTCAGAGGAACGCATCTTACAATCGATGTCCGTCACTGGTAAAAACATAAGATATCTAACGCTCGATGATGTTAAATCAATTGACCTTCTCTGTGCAGCTCTTCCAAACCTGACGAGTCTACACACGCTTATGTTACGGCGGACAAAACTTGCAGTTACACAGCTGTACTTCCTTCCTGAATCGACCCGAAAGGTAGTGTATGTACTCGAACGTGTTTCCGCTCAAGATGTAAAGTCGATGGTGGAATGGTCAAAGTCAAGGGACGCGTGTGTGTGTTGCGAATTGTTGAACTGTGACATATCTGCCAATGGGGCGGATATTTGTGACTGGATGAAGCAGCAGGTCGGCATTGATATCACTCGATGTACCGGTTCAACAATTATCTCTATTTCCTGGAGCACCATTTTATTAAAGTGACAATAATCAAACAAGTTGTAACTGATTCAAGACGAAAAAAACATTTTCATCAGAAAGCGACATAACCCTAAGGAAGTTGACAAAAATGAAAATAGACTTGCGGTTCATATTTCGAAATTGATAAAATTATACAGAGTTGTAAACGCGAAAAAAAATTATTTGGATTTGTTCTTTTCTTTTGCGTTCTTTTAATTTTGTGCCGACGTGTATTTTACTATTATAAATTATTAAATGATTGACGCAAGCTTTAAAACCGCAAAAACTGTAAACAAAACCCTTTTATGTTAAATTATGAGCTTTCGGTTTACGGTGTTATTACTAACATGACTTTATACTACTACATGATGTATATACTTCTTGAAAAACTAGTGAAGAGTGTACTGTTTACGAGTTCGTGTTTTGTGCAGTATACACAATATATATTCATTATACACTTCCCTTTAGATGTTAACGACATGTGTATCTGAATATATTTGTAATCATGTGCCATTTATGAATGAACTAAACTCATTGTACACTTCGAGGAACTGTAATATGTTTAAATAGAATTGTTTGATAAACGGCAGATTCTTCAAGAAACATTTGAAAAAAATACATTAAAACATGTTATTATATAAGACCATCTATTTATACATATTTAAGTTAACCGCAAACGAATAATAAAACAGAACTAATAAAAGTATGCCTTTATGTGAAAGAATCGCTTGCAGTGCGAACATCTATTCTAAATGCAAGAATGCTTTTATTGTTCATCATCTTTTTTCTTGTTTTTCTTTCCCCCTTTTTTTGTTGTTGTTGTACTTAATTTGTGATCACGCAACTTTATTTACTTAGTATATGATGTGTAAATATGTATAAAACTGTGTTCCTATCACAATTGACAAACTGTACTGTTTCCATTATGTGTTGTTGACGATGTTCATTGTACAAGTCGAAGTAAACTTTCTGTCTGTCTGTCTGTCTTCAAGAGTAAATGTGAGGTTAAATCGTGTATTATGTCAATCGTTTTATTTGCACGTGCTCGCAGTTTTTAATTTTCCATAAATGCACGTGGAAATCGCTGCGCGTTTAGGAAACCACGTAAACTAAGAATCATATCTGAGGTTTACAATGCACATGGTTGGTGTAATGATTGTGACGTATATAATTTCGCCTATGGCGTTTTTACGGTGATGTAATTGTTTGAAAGACTTAAAATTGAATCAGACACTACGACTTTCGTGTACATGTAACGTTTATTTTGATGTTAGTGTTCTTTTTATGACACATGCGTTTCTTCTGAGTCTACGCTGCTTTCCTAGCGCGTCCTTGATCCGACTATGATTGAATATTTCGGTCAACAATAATTCGCACTGAAAACTTAGGAAGTGCTTAAAATATAGCATTACAGTTTTGAAAGTCCTTTCTACATTGCTGAGACTCTTCTTGAAGTGATAAAAAAGATATCTAGCATTGGGTTACTAACGGGCTATAAAGAATATAATTAATTATAAGGAAATTTAATTAAATATATTTAATATAATTTGTGCAAAAAGTTCCTAATATTGCCTTTAGTTTCATGATTATTTGTTTAAGTTATTTTCAAAGTATTTTAACGGTATTTGTTCATGTCTACAAAATAAGCTGATTTAGCGGGGCTGCGACGTTAAAAATGGCTTGAAATCAGGTTAAAAATATTGTGCACAGTCCTGCGTTATAATTCCATTGTGGATGTGTACATAAGTTACATTACAATTTTCAAATCGTTTATATAAAGATTATAAATCATCTGTTTCTCAGTGCGGTTACTTATCTATTTATTTCCCTATTGAAAGGGGCTACAGGCAAGGAGATATCCTGTCATGTTATATTTTATTCCTCTGCGCTGAAGTTTTGTCACGTGAATTTAGAGATAACACGAATATAAACGGTATTACAATTAATGGAATTGAACATATGGGTTGGCAAGCACACACATAGTTCCGATACTATAAAAATAAAATTTCAATTACATTGGATGTTACACAGCTTTAAAATGCAAACATAAATTCTTTGCATATTATCGACTTCTTGTTTATGAATAACTTCGTCTGTTTTGCATATGCATCCTTTTCAGCTATGTCTTTATTGTGTAATGGTGCATATGTCATGTGTAATTGTTTGCCTTCTTGAAATAAAATGTGTTGGAAATTGTGTTATATCTTACTCATATTCGTAAGCATAACATAAAATATACAATATTTAAAAACATGTTGATTGTATACACTAAAAATAGAATCATGTTATGCTTTTAACTGAGATATGCTATTTTCTTGAGGCTAGATTTCATTAACATTAAAGGTACTTCTGCACTAAAATTTAAGCATCCTATTAAAATTGCTTTTCCCTGTTTTGGCATCACGCATTCTGTCGTTGTGAGTTAAGAAATAAAAAGTACATCTCATTTTCATTTCGAAAGGCGTTATGATCAATGAAATCAATCGATACTATAAATATGTTGTATAGAAACAACTCAAATAATTAAATTCTACATAAGATGAAAGACGCAAACTCTAAAGACGACACCTGTAGATGTTCGGGGTTATAAAGCGTGACATAACCTCAGTAAATGGAGACAATTATAATACAAACACGCCTGATTGAATTGAGAATATGCATTGAACTATATGTTTTATTAATATTAATGACCTACAGGGATGTGAAGGCCCCGCCAACCCGAGCAAATTGACTTCAACTATTTTCGCCGGTATTTTTATCCATTAACATGCAACAATAGACACTAATTTGGTACATTGTGGAGATAACAAACTTTTACCTAGACATATTAGGGTTGCAATGTACTACACGCAATTCCAATTCCTATGTAGCTGGATTTTCGCTCAGAAGATACTTCCTTTTTTAAACGAAAAATACAATAAAAGCGGAAATGGTCGTCCCTGATAAGCCTGTGTGGACTGCACAGGCTTATATGGAGTGACACTTTACTCACATGCATTAAACTACGTTTTTCCAGAGCGAGGATCTTATGTTTTCAAAGTCGATGTATCTGTAGATCTTCACGGTGGCGTCCCCACCGCCAACCCACAGGTACCCGGCCCTATTGGCGGCGACGGAAGTGGGCCCGAAGATGCCGTCGGCCTCCGTCAGTAGGTGTATCAAGAAGCGGCTGTGCCTGTCCAGCAGGTACTACTTGCTGCTGCTATAGTCGCAGACGATCACGTGATCGTACTTGTCGCACGAGATGCCGCGGGGATCAAATGGCGGCAGGTAGGGCGCGAAGTCTTCCTCGGAGTCGATGTCTGTTACGCTCGCAGTCTCCATAGCGCCTGTCATACCGCTGAGCGCCTGATGTTCCCTGGGACAGGTGTCTTGATTTGGCCGACCTCCGCATCCTCGTGTTTGACGGTGCTCTCTATGGTAATGCTGCTGTCGAAGCTGTATTTGATGATCGCCAGTTCCTGGTCGGACACTTGCGCGTTCTTGGGACTGTTGTTCAGCTGTAGTTGGCTCTTGTCAACGATGGATTTCAGTGTCTACTCAAACGGACCGTCCTGCTCGATCCGGCTTTCTGGAAGATTGAAAACTAACTGTACCTGGTCTGGGGATAGACGAGTGCGCCGTGCTAAGGTTAGCGCGTGTCGACATCTTGACAAGCGTAATCTCGTCGGTCTTTCGGTAGCCGTCATCAGCAGATTTCACCTTGCCGTAATGACGCAGGAACAGAACGACGTGCTTCCGATTGTCCGACACACAGAGTTCCTCGTTGGTGTTAACCGCCACCCGGATGGGGTACATGAAGTACAGGGCCGGGTATTTCAGCTCCTTTGATTCGTCGCCGTTGGGACCCAGTTTCAGGACGAGATTCTCGTGGCTGGGATATTATTCGTACGTAGTCGTCTTGTCGACGCAGATCACCAACTTGTTATCGTTGGTCGTCTCTATTCCGCTCGGGTACTCGATGTTCAACGTCGCCATTCGACACCGGACGTTTCTATCAAATATCTTGACGGAGTGCTTTTCACGACAAGACACATACACGTTTCCGTCCGAGTCTATCGCAAGACAATCCACGTCACGGCTAAGAGACTTGGTTAGAATGCGCTTCCCGAACCTGTGAAATAGGAACACCTCGGACTTCCAGTCGCACGACTTCCAGAACGTATAATTCATCGAGGGACAAATAGAGTTGATGACGTCAGACGTTCTACACGCGCAACGTCGCCACTTCGCTGACGGAGATATAGCTGGGCGGTGTCAGGTCGGTGGACAGACGCGCGACTAGGTACCGAAGACTCATTCCTGTGCCTGGAAATTGAAATCAAGGTTCAGTTTGATGCCCGTCATACTGAGAGGCACTTCAATCTTCGCCGGTTTAAGGCTCCCGAGGATGTCCTGCCGGCAGCGAACCACCTCGAAAGCCAAATAGAAGTCTGCCATCTGGTTGGCTCTGGCGATCTTCTGCGACAGAGTCATCATGTCCCGCTCCATCGCGGCCTTGTCCTCGACAACGCGCACCTCTCGCGCTGCACTTCCGTTTCCAGGTTTATCAACATGGGTTCACATAAAGATCGATCGCTTTGTGGAACTACTCCGGCCGGCCTGAGATCAACCTTTGGATTTCGTTTTAAGCTTTGTTCATTTTTTCGGCGTACACTCGAAGCTCCTCAATTTAATTCAGCATATGGAACCGAAAACCCTTGTTCTCGTCCAACCCGACTTTGAGATCTCGTCTCGTGTGCGATTCGAAGTCTACGAGATCATCGGTCGTGTAGTCCTCGTGCGTGGTCATGCAACAGCGCATGTACACCGGATATTGTAATGTGCGGCAATAGAACGTCAGCTCCTCGTTCTTATGTTTGTCGCAGTAACCTGAAAGACAGTAAAACATAAACATAATACTATTGCACTAGTCTATTATTTAATGTACAATGTGATCATATATTCATATTTACATTGGTTTTATCTCACTACACATACACTATGCATTTCTGAGTGGCTTACAAAATAATATAAAATGTTCTAAATTGTTGAAATGACTTATATCAAGAGGATGGATAGGTTTCGATGATCAATTAATTCCCGCATTTAAGCGTGTTCCATCAATAAACACGAAATATCTTTAAAAAAAAGATATACGGCGTTGATGTTGTAATGTTTGCGACCAGTGTACGGAGACAGAATGAAGCGACCATGAATCAACGCCATAAAACACATCAGTGTAATATGCCACATTAACAACCTCACTACCTAAATCGACAGTTTGTGGCAATTCCCAATGACCTAAGTACCGAACTCTTTGGTCGGAAGATGACGCGATAATTTGCTCATAAAACTGGTGTCCATAATCAAGAATTAGGTCAACATCGTGGGCAATCAATCGTTCGGGTGTTTGAACTAAATTGCAACCGATAAACAAAATGGCAGCACGAGCTATTGCTGTACATTGAAAACCCACAGAGCTAGATATAATATGCACTTGGTGAAATTTACCATTAATTATTCTTACCATCTTGATGCGCAATACACAACCGCAGAACACCCGCATAAATTCATGTGAGGAAATATAGTTCCATAACAATTATGATTATGATGCCACTTGAAGCGATTAACAATAATTACACATTTAATTAATATATAAGTGAACTAAATCTTGCAATAGACAAACACTAGTATAAATTATAACATTCTTTGACTTGAGACTGTATAACTGCGCTGTTTACAAATTTATATAAGAGTGCAATATTAAAAGCTGAGCTAAATATGTCTTTCTTAACCCCTAGATATTTTTGACATTATTGCATTCGAAAACCTGCGAATCAACAGTTCTCAAACAAAATATATATTTCCGCAAATTTCTCCTCATGTATGTCGCTTATAATATCGCTTTGGGAGTAATAATTAACAAGGACCTTGTTTACATTAAATGAAATTGTACTATATTTTCACAGTTTCACCTAGCGATAGCCATACATGAAAGTCGGGGTACATCTAATAGGCTACGTGATAAACGGTACTTTAAGTTTACATTTTATTTTTAAAATAAGAGCGGTCTTTTCTTTTTCACGCCCTATTTGAAAAATAATCTTTAATTTTAATACATATACTTTTAACGTATATTATGTAAATATATTGTTTTACGCGAACTGTACACGCACAAGGAAACAGCTGTGCTTTAAATATTGATATATCGACAAAGCGACCAAACGAACTATTTTTCCATCAGACAAAAATAGCATAGATTCCAATTTTTTCAATGAGAAAGTCGCAACCCCTTTACTCAAATGTGTTACATGATATATTACAAGAACGCGTTTTTTTACCAATTATTCAAACGCACAAACATGGCATGGATTCCAAATTGTTCTCTCCAATTAGAAGTCTGAATCTCCTTCAGTGAACAGTGTTACATGATATTCTACAAGAACGCGGTTATGTTGCCAATGTTTTATGTAATTATGTTCAAATCAGCCAATGCAATCAATGAAGTGTCTTCATATGGATCTAGCCGCGGGAAGTTTTATTTGAATTCTATTGGACGCGAACAAAGGTCACGTAAGGTGAAAACCTAGGTTAGACAGCTCACGCCGAAAAAGTATACAGATCTCAAGCACTTGCTTAAATCATGGTCAAATTCACCCTCCAGTCATTCATACGAGAAGTGTAAATTTTATTATATTGTTATTCTGATTATATACGTTCTTCTTAATATGAACGTGGAGTACACCACTAGCGTCATAATGTTGATATCGCTTCCCACTGTTTATTTTTGTGCTTCTGTTCCTTCTGAAAGACCGTTGGTTTTGATTTAGAGGAAAATAACATTTAATATGAGGCGCGCTCTGGGAAAACAGTGCTTAATGCATGTGCGCATGTTAATGGTATTGTTAAAAGAAGTCTCTTCTGAGCGAAAACTCAGTTAAATATGAAAAATACGGTAGATGGTACTACACCCGCGTACACATGCACCCAACCGCTGTTCTATGCAAAAGTGCATTAGCACAAGTCTGGTAGAACAGACCTGCAGCTGTGAAGCCGACCACCCACCAGTCGTTATTACAAAGTGCCTTCACTCTGGTCCTGCCAGGCTGACCAGGTCGTGGGTTCGAGCTTCGTTGAGGCGCAGATTTGCCCGGCTACAGGCGCCACAGATGCTCTGCTCGCAGTCGATGCACCGCTGGGTGGCGTCCTAATATTTTCATTCAATGTAAATGAAACGAAAATTAATTCAATGCAAAAGAAAACTACATTTAAAGATTGTAATGTATTGCGCTTTTTTAAGGGCTTTGTTTTATAATTGAATCAATGCACCTCTTGCACTAAATTTCGATCGCTGATGGAAAATAACACTATCACATTTATTCTCTTTGTCTTTTTTTTTGCTAATTTTTAAACAATCAACTTTACACACTGGCCTTACTGACGACACGGACGGAAGCCGCATAAGGGAGGCAATGTAACTGTAAAACACGAACTCCAAACTTTAACGTAACTTCTTACTACACTCCTTTTGAACTTCTGGACTTGAAAACAATAATTATATACGCCTTTTATACCGTACTTTCAGATGGTTGCACAATAAAGCCCAGACAATTATACGCACACATTTGTCGGTACCAACATTGAACAAGGGACATACGATAAATTTGATCGGAAATAACCACATACCTACATAAGTTCCCTTACGGGTTATTCTACAATATCCGCTGGGCTTGAAAAACTTATCGACATATGTCCAATAAGGAGATATAGTCTGGTGGTCAATATATACGATCAATTGACATATTCAAAGTTCAAAAATCAGATATATTAAAGCTTAATTTCGGTAAATATAAATGCATAGGCGGATCCAAGCGGAGGCGGACGCGGCGTACGCCCCCCCCCCCCCCCCTAAAAATCGCCAAAGTAAAGTCAATTCATTTGATGTTTAACACTTAACAAGATCTAAATCACCTATTTAAACTCATTTTTCTTCTTTTTCGTAAACGACATTTTCCACTTATCACAGACAATCGCTAAATGTTTTAACTTAAGACTCTNCCATAACCAAAAATCCTGGACCGCCCCTGTAAATGTGTGACTACGTTAGAGCGAATTTATTCTGCCTAAGTACACGTTTATTAGCAAGCGTTATAATGCTTTATCAAGTATACGTGTTTATTTGCCTTTTATAGTTAATACTTCCAGCAATTGTATATAATATATGCGTGCAGTGAAACGTATAAGCTTTTGAAGATAAGTTAACTAATATTCAAATTTCAGCATTTTATTTCAGTCCTAAAAGAATACAATTCTAAGAATTTTTCTGATAATTTATCGATACTTAACTAAGCTTTTCACCATGTCCATGTTGCATGTTTATGAAAATTATGTAATAATCTCGCAATTCAGTGGTTAATCTAGTCGATTGTGTGTGTATTTGTATTAAAGTTGTTGTGATTTTATGTAATTTTTTGCAAAATAGAAACGTTTGCTTCGTACCTACCCCGCATTTTTTCCTCACAAAAATAACAATAACAACAAACTAACAAGAACACACAACAACATGTAATATAGTAATAAAGCGACAACAGAAATTATTTTGTTCACCCCTTTACATAAAAAAAAAACATACATAGTGTTATTCGATTACTTTAACAGCCTACTGTACATATATGCAAGTTTAAAATGTTAATGTTTTATATATAAAAAGAATAAGCTTCAATTGTTTGTTCTGGAACATCAGTCATTCCTTTCCTCAAAAATAAGTCATTTCCGTATCTTCCTTCGACTTGTAGTATCTGACTTATGTTCACTGCATCTTTTTGCTCACTTGAAACCATCAGATTGGTTTGCGTTTGTTTATCGCAAAACTGCGTTACCACGAATAAGTCAGAGTCTTTTCTGCCTTCTTTATTCTCGAGGTATTTTAATTCCTGCAGTGTCATAACTTCACACTTTGCGTTGGGTTCGAACGATAACATAGGTTCCTTATTGCGAGTCTGTTCAACGGATGCTGGTATTGTTTCACATTTTTTTTTTTCGGTCCAAAAGGTAAGTTAGGGTTTTCAGCACAATTAAGTTCAATGAATGCCCTAGCAACATCACCACCCAAAATACTTTTTTTCATTTGGGTCGCTTGTATTGCTGTGTTTTATTACCTTACTTGGGTTCATTATCTCAATTTGGTCCTCCGTGTGCCTTGTTATCGTTTCAATGTTCTGTTCAGAGCAGTTTTCCAGTGCCCCTGTCTGATGTTCTTCACGGTGTTCACCACTTGTTTGTTTACTTTGACGAATTGAACGTTTTGGCACGGATGAAGCCAGTAGTCGCTTAGGATCTAAAATCATTTTTGCGCTTTCAGTGACAATCTTCGAAGCTTCCGGTGTTTCAGGCATCGTACATCTTTCTGGTGATTCAGTTGCGGAAATATCCGTTCTGCGTAACTGCAAACGTCGGACTATATTAGCATTACTTTTGATTAGTTTCGCCTTCTTTTTGAAAACATCGGATGAAACAGATGAGGATGACAACATTGTTCGACTTTTTCTTTTATAAACGCAGTCCATCAAAGCGGAAGTGAGCCAATCCCTAAACCGACTTCCGGTGACACAGAACATAAAGAAGTTCGCGCACTTGTTCGAGTACAGCATGTAAAACGTCACCGAAAACACGAGCGTCTCCGCGGACGCCTTATGGGGATCCGTGTAGATGGTGGAGTCGTACTTTAACCGGATGGCAAGCAGGGCGAGGTGTAATGTAAATGGAAACGTCAGCGCCATGAGCAGCAGCAATTCCACGATCAGCATGGGTACGAGGTGGCGCCATGTTTGGCCGCCGGAGAAGCGGTCGGCTTGGGACTGGTACACGAAGTACAGAATCACGGAGTTGTTCACCACCAGCGCCAGGCCACAGAGCATCACGAAAGTCACGTGGATCCAGGGCCATACGTCGTTAAGGAACTGTTCGTATCTAGGGCCGATTCTCTCCGGAAACGTGTCGCACAGGCGATCGGTGCGGCCTTCCGGTACCAGATCAGACGACAGAAGAAAATGGCTGTTCTAGAGAACGGAGAAAAACAGAAGCCCTAGCACTATTCGCCATGACCGCTTCACGGACAGATATTTTGCGACGCCAAATGGAGACGCTATGGCTAGAGCGCGTTCTGCCGTCATCGCCACAGTAAGAAGCATTCCAAAATCATTATTACCGGTTCCGTAAAAGTTGAAAAACTTGCACATGAAATGCGACGATTCCGTTCTGACGAACGCTGCCGGCTGATTCAAATACAGCCAATGAGCGGTGAGTAAAATAAGCAACGCTAGAATGTCATTCATCGCACCGGTCTTCAAATATACAGACGCCGACACCTTCCGGAAGTACTTAGTGCGCATCGGCATGATCTTCGTGGCGCCGCACGTGACTCCCACTGTGACCAGCACGGGAGGCACGAGGAGGTTGATGAAGACGCTGAGCGTCTGCCGACGCGTGACGTCCACGTGCGTGGTGTTATCTGTCACGTTCCCACGTGTTGTGGCCACGTGGTCATCTTCCTTAACGTCGTACGGGACTTCCGTTTTGTCCATCATTACGATCTACGCAGGAAAACACATTATAAAAACATTCATACAAGTTGCGCTCTCACATTATCCTTAACTGACTAGCTAATGTTAGTTGAAATTAATTCGAAACTCAACAGATATGCTAATGATGATAGAGAAAGCAATTTGCTACTTACAATGTTGACGCCTATAAGAAAATATAGGGTAATGCACGTGCACAAAACGTCATACAATATTTATTTTTAATCAAATCATACTAAATTTTGTACGAATGAAAGGGGTTTATTATTCGCTATAAGTAAGGAGCAACGTTCAAATTAGTAGGTGCTGCGCGTCACAATATCGATAACATTGAAACAAAACTCCACAGCTTCAATAACTATGTCTATCTTACTGTAATTAAAGTGTTCAATTGTATGCAAATATGAGCTTCGCTTTTGGAAAACGGGGCTTTATGCATGTGCGTTAAGTGTCTTCCCAGATTAGCTTGTGCAGTGCGAAAAGACTAATCAGAGACGACACTTTCTGCATAGACTGGATTTTTGTTATGAAGAGACTTCGTTTAAAGTGTTGTCCCTGATTAGCCAGTGCGGACTATAGTGAAAATATTGTATGATTCATGTTGCAAGTGACACCTCGTTTTGAAGTGCCCTACAATTAATATAACGAGTCTGTACATTTAAATATACATATGAGCCTCGATCCGGAATAACGGGGCTTAATGCATATGCGTACAATGTCGTTCCAGTTTAGCCTGTGCAGTCCGCTTATCCATGACACGACTGTTGGGACTGCATAAAGCCCCGTTTTCCCAGAGCGAGGCTCATATTATTCAAAAAGAATAATGCGAATTATACAGTGTGTATCAATATTTGAAAAGAATGACATGTTTTATTTTTTATGTAAGTTTAAACAAAATCAAAATAAAATGTGTAATATTTTATCACCTTTTAATTCCACGTAGCGCAATGTGCATTACTATGCAACGTATATCCACGAATCAGTCACACACACATGTCAAAAGAACACTATGTGCTGACCACAATTCAGTTGAAATCATTTCCCTTTACGCGTGCCGTGGAAATACGACCATACTCGAGGCGTATGGACCCGGGCCATCAAAGCGATTCAACAACAAAGGGCGGGTATAATTATGGTCGGACACAGACTCGTTTTACAGCAATTTAAATGATTGTTTCTACCACTGCAGGTGTCCGCTCATCTTCAAGTATCATTCTAATTATGTCATTAAGTTTGCTTCAATACTGTTATCATAGGACGTAAATGTGAATGTTTAAATGTATTCTAGTCCTTTTCGTTGTTGCTGGTCTTTTTTTGACACAGTCAATCTCACGTGACATTTATACAACTTTAGAGGGACGTTTTCACAGTTTATAAAAATGAGAATTTTTCAACTTTTTGTCACAGATTCAAGATACGATACGATCTAAAAGTTTCCATTACGTGTGTTATCGTTATATTCTGTAACAGCACGTGGGTAGTTATAAAAAGAATACAATAAATGGCAACCCATGTGAAGACGAATTGTCAGGTCTGCACATAATATTGTCGTAAAGACTAAACCACGACCCGAACATAAACTCTGAATTACACACATTCACACGTGAAGACGGATGGCTGCGTGGTTTCGGCGCTTCTCTTTTACTCAATGGGTCAGTGGTTCGAGCCCTGGTGAGGTGATTTTTTTTATCTCTTTTCTTCATTTTTTTACATTTATTCTTGTTTTTATATTGAAGCTCTTTAGTTCTGATACATAAACTTCAAAACATGCCAAAATCTGTGAACGAGTCCCTTTAAGATTGCTTATGAATATGTAAGAACGGGATTTTACGTATACATGTATACAGCCCTTGGGTATCTTTTTCAACCTGGTACTTTATCTACAAAAAGGCTGAGTCGCTTTTAACATTTAAATATTAAGACTCAGCCAATAGAAAGACAAAGTCCACACATGTTAATGTTGCAGTTTATATAGTTTTAACACTGATAACGGCAGATTTGAAGAACTAGATAGTCCAATTACAATAGACGAAATAGAAAAGGCCGTTCATCGACTCAACCGCAGTAAATCGTGTGGCTGTGACTATTTGTTAAGCGAATACTTGATCGAAAGTTTTGATATATGTGTCGTGTTCTGAGAAAACTGGGCAAAATGCTTGTGCGTAAAGTGTCATCCCAGATTAGCCTGTGCAGTCCGCACAGACTAATCAGGGACGACACTTTCCGCCTAAACTGGATTTTCGCTTAGCAGAGACATCATTTAAACGAAAAATTCCATAAAAGCGGAAATTGTCGTCCCTGATTAGCCTGTGCGGACTGCACAGGCCAATCTGGGATGACAATTTACGCACAAGCATTTTGCCCAGTTTTCTCAGAACACGNTATATTGTTTTAGAACGTGTTCATCTTAAATTTTGTAAAATGCCCTTAGGTGTCAAATCATCTATTTGCAGCATGGGAATATATGGGGAACTAGGAACATATTATCCACTTAACATAAACAGACGCGTTCGTATAATAAAGTTCTGGTGTAAATCATCCAATCAAATAATATAATGATATCAACATTGTTTGAACGCTTCAAACGTTTGAAATATTGTAAAAGTAAGTGGGCATTAAATGTGAAGAAACTATTTGAAACTTACGTTTATATCATCCTCGTTAACGTCCGGCGCAAATTCCCGGTCAAGGTCGTTATCGTTTCACTCAAGGTAACTATCCTCCTCAAAAATATCACCGTCAGGGTTCAAATGTAGCGAACCAGTCGATGACACCCAACTGGAGCTCGATAACTAAGTATAGAATCCGAACTCATCACTTTGGTTTTCAACACACCCTGTTTATCCGCGTTTACATCGCCGTTGGGAAAATTCCAACTTAATCGTTTATTAATGCTATTATCTCGGTTCAGGTCTTTGTTTAACTCCCTCACTGCGTCAGCCGTGTGGAACCGCTCGGTTCGCTGGCGCCTCTGATACAGTTTTGATTTCATGTCCTCGTCTACGAATTCAGGCAGTATGGACATATCGCTCTCACTCGTCCCGGCGGATATGGATACTTGTGGTTTTTGTAGCCTATCATCGCCTATAAACTGACTGAAAACAGACGGATCAGATCTCGAATATTGCACAGTGGCGTGATTGCCGACATAGTTTGCACCACTTGTAGTCGTTGACATGTTTTCTAAATCAATAGCACTTGGTACAGCCGTGATATTTGTATCATCTGAGCCCATAACACTCAGGTCATACTGAGGCTCCGTACTCATGGAGGTCATCTCGTTCCAAGACCTTGACCTATTTATTGCTGTATCTTCCATAGAGAAGGCCTCGGGTTCATCGCTAGAGCAACGCTGGAGCTGGAATAGGAATAGTCCCTCGCTATTGTCCCCGATATAAAGTGTTGTGTAGCCTATAACTTCCTCAGTGATGATTTCCGATTGTGGGAACGTGAGCTTTGGATGGGCAGAACCGGCCATCTTGGCCTCTAGGTACAAATCCTGGATAAACGAACAAAAGAACATGATGCCATCGATTTAAATTGTTTTGTTAAGGTTTAAAACATTTATATATTCAAATGAAAGTAATTTCTTTAAAAATACCAACATAATTTTGAAAATATAAACAAAAGGAGTACAGGAAATTAACAAACATTGCGTAGGACAAAAACGATCATCAGGGAAATATGTTTCAGTCCACACAAACAAAACACCAAAGTAATAATTCATACAGACAGAAAAAGCAGCGCCTATATGCTTCTAAAAGGGGGAGCATAATAGGTCATTCAGTGGGCTTTTAATTAAATGAACTTAATTTCAGACTTTAAAAATGTTTGTATTCGCTTGAAATTTGACAATTCAAGCGTGAAATTACAGCACATTAAGGATAATGTGCAGAACTGTAAAGCAAATGAGGCGTGTTCTGAGAAAACTGGGCTAAATGCTTGTGCGTAAATTGTCATCCCAGATTAGCCTGTGCAGTCCGCACAGGCTTATCAGGGACGACAATTTCCGCTTTTATGGAATTTTTCGTTTAAATGATGTCTCTTCTTAGGCAAAATCCAGTTTAGGCGGAAAGTGTTGTCCCGGATTAGCCTGTGCGGACTGCACAGGCTAATCTGGGATGACACTTTACGCACAAGCATTTTGCCCAGTTTTCTCAGAACACGCCACAATTCTCAACTCTCGACAATGATAATCAATTTTTGCACAGGGCTTTATGAGGGTATAACACCACTGTAACTTTGTTATCAGACACAAGCCCTGCCAGTGTTAAGAAACAGTGAGTGAACACGTGCGTATAGACAACACATTTTCATTGGCCATTATTGTACAGAGCTGATGGCTAAAAATTGGTGTTACCAGACTGGCACTTGGGTAAAGACAGCAAGCTGTCGCAGTCACAAGAAACAGTGATTGACCATATGTGTCGAGTTATGAGAAAACTTGGCAAAATGCTTGTTCGTAAAGTGTCATCCCAGATTAGGCTGTGCAGTTCGCACAGGCTAATCAGGGACGACAATTTCCACTTTTATGGAATTTTTAGTTTAAATGATGTCTCTTCTTAGCAAAAATCCAGTTTAGGCGAAAGTGTCGTCCCGGATAAGCCTGTGCGGACTGCACAGGCTATTTTGGGAGGACACTTTACGCACAAGCATTATGCCCAGTTTTCTCAGAACGCGACACATATATTCTCAAAGCATAAATCACAAACATTATGCAGGCATGAATAAGAATTTGATGAGGGAATATTA
This sequence comes from Dreissena rostriformis, assembly GCA_007657795.1. Classification (NCBI taxonomy): domain Eukaryota; kingdom Metazoa; phylum Mollusca; class Bivalvia; order Myida; family Dreissenidae; genus Dreissena; species Dreissena rostriformis. The sequence goes on from VMBQ01008363.1 coordinate 39,050, forward strand.
GCCGTGCTCTGGGACTAAAGGGCTTAATGCATGTTCAGAAAGTGTTATCCCAGATTAGCCTGTGCAGTCCAAACAGGCTAATCAGGGAATTACTATTGGCCCAG
>VMBQ01008364.1:0-37913 GCA_007657795.1 Dreissena rostriformis
TCTTTTTTTTTTCTTCTTTTGTCTTGTATTTTGCTTATCGGGAGTAATTTGAACACTCGAGTCTAGTTCAATACTACTCGAGCCTATGTGCTTACGCTTTGAAGCATTCGACATTTTTGTATTCCATGTCTATTTTGCACTGTATACTTGATTTATTCATTCATGCGTGACACCTTATAGAAACGTGTTCCTCGTGATTTTATATGTCATTGTGTTACACATACATCTACCTCTGTTGATAAACTTTCAAAAGCTTTACATTTTCATTAAAACCGCTTATTTTTGTGAAGATATGTTAATGAAATTATATTACCGTGATAGTTCTCCTTTTATATATCCGATATAACACTTTGTAAATCACCTTTTTAATGTTAAAAAAAAACTTTTTATCGCTTGTCGATATTTCGTGTCTCCATTTGTTCACGCATGCGCCTGTTCACGCATGACTTAAAGATCGTGTTATGTTGCTTTCAGAATCATGTCGAAGGTCTGTCATTGGAGATTGCTAATATAATGACAAGGCTGGGATACGGCGAGGTGATCAGACGGAGGCGCGTTGAGATGTACAAGGAGACGGATAGGCTTTATAATGCACGACAAAGTGATAAAACTGTCATCATAGCTGGCAGCAAGGGAGAGGGGCTGACCTGCTATTATGAAAGTGATTGGGATTTTTTATTAGTGTTGAACGGTGTCCTCTGTGTGGAAGCTGGTATCGATTCTCAAACCATACCAGGTGACATAGATCTGTTTAGGATGGATACACGTGTATATCCAGGACACTGCATACTGGTGCAAGAGAGACAACGAAAGAACACATTGTTTTTAATGGGCAATGCTTTGTGTGATAATGGATATGGGGACATTCTATTAAGTAGTTGTTTATGGGTCGATGAGGTATCATCAAATATGAAATATCCAGACGGAGGGGTGCAATTACAGCGCGCGGGGCCGTCACTACCGACCATCTACAAGGGGGTATTACATACGGACATAGTACACGCACTTCGATGTTATTGCCCAAGCATTCTTCAAAGATGGGCAGACAGACCCCGTTATTGGCCGCCACCAGCCATAGTTAAGAAAGTCGTATCATTAGGAGCCTTTGTTACACCTGTAGGTGTTAAGGGAAGTGAATACAACCACATGGAATGGAGGATTTGTTTTAACACCGGTGAGACAGAACTTGTGAACAACCTAAATGACACACAAGCGAAAGTGTATGTTATTCTTAAAATGATCCTTAAAGAAATAATTAAACCAAATAATAAAGAAATAACATCGTACGTGTTGAAAAACATTATATTATGGCAAGCTGAAAACACACCAGAGACACAGTTTCATACAAGCAGCTTATTTAACTGGCTGCATGACGGACTTAGCGAGCTTAGAACTGCTATTGAGAAAAAACATCTACGCTATTACATGATTCCGGAGCGCAATTTAATGGTAGCCTGTGGTTTGAATGATACACAGCAAAGTAAATGGGTAGCAGATATCACGGAAATGATGGCGGAAGGACCTTTGGTAATACTTAGATTGGATAATATACGAAAGGCCATAATTGCGTCCCCAGAGCCACTGTTGTGGTTTAGTAAGAAAAAGATGGAACTGGAGATGCTGCTTGTGGAGATGTCTAACAGAAAGCGGCAATGTCTAAATGAGAACAGGGTGCCTTACTCGGATTTCATCGTGAAGGCAATAACGAGACGCGAGAAAGAGATATTGAGAGAAGTGAGACTACGAATGTCCCTGGAGGGCAGTTCTATAAATGATCTTCTCACCAGAATATTGGTGTAATAATGGAATAGCAATGTTTGAGGTACACGTGTATCATGGCTTCTTATATTGTAATATGCCCGCAATAAAAAAGGCAGTCGGATATAAAGAAGCACATCGATGGCTTATACAGTATCGTATTTTAAAAACTATTTGATCTCTCATGCAGAATTTATGAAAGGAATGATAAATTCATAAGTTTCGTATTTATAAACGCCCATTATTTCATTTTTTTTTTATAAACATGTATTACGTTAACCAAGAGACAATTTCAATTTAAGCATTCGCGAGAGAATAAGTGTATTGTTGTACTTGCTACGTCTTCATTGAAAATATATTTGCAAAGAGATTGCTGATTACAATATTGACGAGAACTTATCAAGTTAAGCCCAACAAAAACCAAAGATCGTAGTGGATAATGAACTTAGGATCAACAATTCATATTTCCAGCGTATTATTTAACCAAACAGAAAATGTTTCAATTATAAAAAAAATAAAGTAAACATAATAAATTATAAATGAAATAATCATAAATAGTTAACTAAACAATTCAATATTGTATATTAACAGTTAAAAACAATGCCGTAGTGTATTTTACCTTTGTTTTCTACTTCTTCATTAAAAAGGTATATGAATAGTTTGTATCACTTTGTACAGGTGTAGCTTTCTTTGATTGACAAATATGTGCAATATTCGTATGTATCGACTTAACAATAATTCGTGTAACCTTTTTCACGCCAGGGTCAGACACATTCATACTAATAAAACATTCAGTTTGATAAAAATTAAACTGAAGTACCGTGACACGCATGCGCACTATCAATTATTGACATGTGGTGCTTTAAAAGTGTTTATGTTTTCTCTGAAACTATGTGGCTGGTTCAGATACAAACCAAAAGTTGGCGAACATCAACAACCTGCGAATCATATCCGATATATGTGAACTTCAGTATGAATTATTTAAATTAAATAACATTAAATATCTGTCCATTAATTTTTAATTATTTAATAATTCATACTTAAGTTTATATATATCTCATACACGTGGTTACTTCTTCATAATATGTTTACACTTCTTGATATAATATGTTTACTTATTTATACGGTGTACGCGATCGCCGAGAGCCTATTCGTGTAGGACATTTATACAAATATGATTGAGGACGTTTTGTGGATAGTTAACAGATTTAATAGTGACTTGCCCACAGATTGTAGTACTCATTTAATGTTTTAACCAACAAAATGTATTTATTTGAATCAGAACTAATAAGAAAAAAAAGATAACAAAGATTGCGTTTTCCATGATTTAAACACGGGACCGATGAAGCAAAATTGGACTTGCTACTGCTACACTAAGCACAATTTAAATATTGCAATAGGCGTAATTGTAATGTTCTGCTAGCAATACAGATTTTTATTTTTTCCAAATTATAGAGGAAAATCTTCTATCTCTACACAAACTTTATTTTACATGAGCATAAATGTTTTGNTTGCTAAAACTCCATTGAATTTACAAAAACCCTATTGTTGTCAAAAACAGGGGGTAATTACCCAATATACCCCAACAGTTATCTAAAGCACTGTTTAAGGTATTTAGCTTTTTATGGTATGCAATCCTTACCAGAATAACCCGACATTATGTTTCAAATTTGCAGTGTTTGCCTCCATAAATTTATGTTTTCTGTTTACAATGTCATATCATTACCTGGGTGCGGGGGGGCTAATGTTTACAATGTAATATCATTACCTGGATTAATGCTGTGTTGACTGATGTTTACAATGTCATATCATTGCCTGGATGGGAGCGACTGATGTTTACAATGTCACATCATTACCTGGGTGCGGGGGGGGGGGCTAATGTTTACAATGTAATATCATTACCTGGATTCATGATGTGATGACTGATGTTTACAATGTCATATCATTGCCTGGATGGGAGCGACTGATGTTTACAATGTCATATCATTGCCTGGATGGGAGCGACTGATGTTTACAATGTCATATCATTACCTGATTGGGAGCGACTGATGTTTACAATGTCATATCATTACCTGGGTGGGTGCGACTGATGTTTAAAATGACACACCATTACCTGCGTGGGGGGCGACTGATGTTTATAATGGCATATCATAACCTGAGTGAGAGGAACTGATGTTTTTAATGTCATATAATTACCTGGCTGGGATCGACTGATGTTTACAATGTCATATTATTACCTGGGTAATGGGGGGGGGCGACTGATGTTAAGAATGTCATATCATTACCTGGGTGCAAGCGACTGCTGTTTACAATGTCATATCATTACCTGGGTGAGAATGACTGATGTTAACAATGTCATATCATTACCTGCGTAGGTGCGACTGATGTTAACATTGTCATACCATTACCTGAGTGGTGGCGACTGATGTTTGCAATGGCATATCATTACCTGAGTGGGAGGGACTGCTGATTACAATGTCATATCATGACCTCAGTGGGATCAACTGATGTTTACATTGTCATAATATTACCTGGGTTCGGGGGGGGAGGTGAAACTGATGTTTACAATGTCATATCATTACCTGGGTGCAAGCGACTGCTGTTTACAATGTCATATCATAACCTGGTTGGGAGCGACTGATATTTACCTGGGTGGGTGCGACTGATGTTTACAATGTCATATCATTACCTGGGTGGGGGCGACTGATGTTTATAATGGCATATCATAACCTGAGTGGAAGGGACTGATGTTAACAATGTCATATCATTACCTGGGTGGGATCGACTGATGTTTACAATATAATATCATTACCTGGGTGGGATCGACTGATGTTAACAATGTCATATCATTACCTTGGGGCGACTGATGTTTTCAATGTCATATCATTACCTGGGTGGGGCGACTGATGTTAACAATGTCATATCATTACCTGGGTGGGAGCGACTATGGTTAAAACATTATAACATTACCTGGGTGGGGGCGACTGATGTTTTCAACGTTATATCAGTACTTGGGTGAGGGCGACTGACGTTTTTATTGTCATATCATTTCCTGGGTGGGAGCGACTGATGTTTACAATGTCATATCATTACCTGGGTCGGGCGACTGATAGTCGGCGACCTTTTATATAATCGCAAAAATGAGTACCTACTCAATTGATTACATCAATAATATTTTATAGAAAAAATATTACTTCGAGTATTATTTGATCCTTGTCTGTTTTAAAGCTATTAACGAAGTTATTTGTTCTTGTGTCGACACTCAACCAACCTTTTAGCGACGTACATTCACGCACGCTTTTTAATGAGTCGAATGACGTCATTAAGTGAAACAAAAACAACATATTCGTTCATCTGTTGAAGTGTAAACTATCAATATATGTGTTATAAGTAACAAAACTACAAATGTGTGTATGTTTGTCTATCGTCATTTCTTATGAATCGTAATGTAAACGTATGTTATTCACTGCATAAAATTGTCTACTACAATACAACATGGTTCATCTATTTGTACTCGCAATTGCTATCGTATTATTCAATAATACAGCGGTCGAATCGTATATTAAAAGGCATTGGACTTCTTCATACATAAACAAAACTTATTTTAAATGAAACCATATTTATGGAAAGTAAGAAATGAATTATTAAAATAAAATATTATGGCATCTAAACTGACTTAAAGATCATGTTATGTTGCTTTCAGAATCATGTCGAAGGTCTGCCATTGGAGATTTCCACTATAATGACAAGGCTGGGATACGGCAAGGTGATTAGACCATGGCGCGTTGAGCAGTACAAGGAGGTGGATATGCTTTTTAATGCAAGACAAAGAGAAATAACTCATATCATAGCTGGCAGCAAGGGAGAGGGGCTGACCTGTGTTTTCGAAAGTGATTTTGATGTGTTATACGTAATAAACAATGTCCTCTGTGTGGAAGCTGGCATCGGTCTTCAAACCATACCAGATGGCATACATCTGTTTAGGATGAATCCCCTTGTATATCAAGGGCACTGTAGACTGTTACAAAAGAGACAACAAAAGAACAATTGGAATATAATGTGCAATTCTCTGTGTGATAATGGATGTGGAGACATTCTATTAAGTAGTTGTTTATGGGTCGATGAATGGTCGGCATTGGATATGATAAATACAGCCAGGGGGGTGCACTTACAACGCGCGGGGCCTTCACTACCGACCATCATAAACGGGGTACTAAAAACGGACTTAGTACTCGCACTTCGATGTTTTTGCCCAAGCATTTTACAAAGATGGGAAGACAGACCCCGTTATTGGCCACCACCAGTAATAGTTAAGAAAGTCGTATCATTAGGAGCCTTTGTTACACCTGTAGGTGTTAAGGGAAGTGAGTACAACCACATGGAATGGAGGATTTGTTTTAACACCGGTGAGACAGAACTTGTGAACAACCTAAATGATACACAAGCGAAAGTGTATGTTATTCTTAAAATGATCCTTAAAGAAATAATTAAACCAAATAATAAAGAAATAACATCGTACGTGTTGAAAAACATTATATTATGGCAAGCTGAAAACACACCAGAGACACAGTTTCATACAAGCAGCTTATTTTACTGGCTGCATGACGGACTAAGCGAGCTTAGAACTGCTATTGAGAAAAAACATCTACGCTATTACATGATTCCGGAGCGAAATTTAATAGCAGCCTGTGGTTTGAATATAACGCAGCAAAGTAAATGGGTAGCAGATATCACGAAAATGATGGCGGAAGGACCTTTGGTAATACTTAGATTGGATAAGATACGAAAGGCCATAATCGCGTCCCCAGAGCCACTGTTGTGGATTAGTAATAAAAGGATGGAACTGGAGATGATGACTCTGGAGATGTTAAAAAGAAGTATGCAATGTCGCAATGAGAACAGGGTGATAGACTCGGACTTCATCGTGAAGGCGATAGAGAGACGCCGGTTTGAGATAGTGAGAGAGTTGAGACTACGAATGTTCCTGGAGGGCAGTTCTATAAATGATCTTCAGATCAGCAGATTATTGATGTAATAATGGAAAAGCAATGTTTGAGGTACACGTGTATCATGGCTACTTATATTGTAAAATGTCCGCAATAAAAAAGGCAGTCGGATAAAAAGAAGCACATCGATGGCGTATACAGTATCGTATTTTAAAAACTATCATATGCTCCCCCACCTCCCGTAGTAACTCCGTGCCTGAATTTACCATCACATATTTAGTGTTTATGTCTTGCTATATAAAAGAAATCATGAATGGCTGAAATCGGTTTGTATGCTAAGTATATATTAGCCTATGTTTTTATCTAATCTCCAAGACAAAATCATTTTCATTAAATAAGACGGGAAATCTCCCGTTCGCGAACATGGCCGATTTTCTGTATTTTGTAAATTATAACGGTTTATTTCCTTTTTTACTAGATATTATATATTATATCAAATTAAAATTACAAATTTTGTTTACAATAGAATAAATAAGTTTGGAAATATTCTTATTTGTATGTGAAATGTATCAACATCTGTGACCTTGTTCGGTATTGAGCTATTCCAGTTTTATAGTGTATATTTTTAAATTCGTACTGTTAAATTCACTCTAAATACATGTTTAGCGAGAGTCTTAATACACACTATTTTTTAAGGATTTAGTTGGGTTTGGTTAAGTGATTTAGATATTTATGTGTGCATACAATATTTCCCCCTAAACTAAATATATAAAAACTAACTTATAACTTATATACTCTGTGCAGAAACTGTTTGGTGTAATTTTGTTGTTGAAGTTATAATTGTGTATGTTCAATCGTTCTTTTTTATATAAATCATTTTATCTTATTTGCTTGTCTATAAATTCGGTATTGGCAGCAATGCTTTAGTCATATTTTGTGTTCGTTTTTGATTGTGTTGTTGTTTTGCTTTGTACAGAATAATTGTGCTTGATTGTGTACGCTCAGTTTCAGTTCAATCAATTGTTCCGTTTTCTTTTTTCCGATGAACTCATTGTGCCAAGCAACCACCCCATAAACATTCAACAATTGAAATTTAAACTGTATTTTGATTTTATTAAAAGGTTATATTACGAAATAATAACATTAGCATTTAAATACAATGGCGTCGCATACATTTAGGTTATAAATCTTGTATTCCATATAACGTTTAAATGACAGTCAAAAATATTTTATTTTATTTAACCTTGATTGGACAGTTTAACAAATCCTATTATTTATTACGGATTATACACTTATTCGGGATAATAAGATGGCCTAAGAACAATTCTTAATTATGCATATTTTTATTTTGAGATGACCATTGTTAAAAACAATCAGCAGACAAGATGGCCTAAGAACAATTCTTAATTATGCACATTTTTATTTTAAGATGACCATTGTTAAAAACAATCAGATTAAGATAAATAAATAACATTTAAATGGCAAGCATCTGTCGAAGTAACTTGTTCACAGTTTGGTTTGTGAAGGGACAATCAATGTTTTAAGTTTCAAAAATAGACTATATGTTATACGTTAATACAAGCAAAATAATAATCCAAGTAGAAACAATGTAAACAATATCGGTTCGTGTAAAATCAAAAATCGAAACCAGTAAACTGATACAACGTTTGTAATGCTTGTTATTGATATTTAGGAAAATATGAGTATATTTATATATAGTTTAAAATATGGTGTAAATATTAGCAACCTTTGTGGCCCAGTTGTAGCATGTTTGCTTTGTTTCTATGATTCTTTGGTTCAAACTTCGAATACCGATGGTGGCAATATTTCTTTTCAACTTTTTTTCTTCCTTACATGTCTTTCAAAGCATTTTGAAATATAACAGTATTGTTAGTTAGAAAATTATTGAATTTTAACCAAAAACAAATATGTGAACAAAATCTGTCCGAAAAACATGCAGTTAATATTTCACTATTTGTGAAAAAGTACAGATTGTGTCCATGTATACCAAACAAACAAGAAACTTGGCGATGTCAGATTTGCAACGTTAAGGATATTGATTAAACAACAAATTGTGCAATACCAAGCTACGTCTGCAAGTATCCTACACAAACAATGTCAGTATATTAGCTCCATCCTTACTAAAGTTATTTTTTTTTTGCAAAATACATATTGCAGACGACTTTATGAACTGATTTGTTGGTTTTATATAACACTGCACTACCACTCGATATTATGAAGCAAATTCAACATGTAATGAGGTTAACACGCCATATATAAAGAAGGAACCACATCATATATAGAAGTTACCACACCATAAAGGGGAGAAAAACCACACCATATAACGAAGTAACCACACCATTTAAAGAAGTAGCCCCATCATATAAAGAATGACCCGACCATATAAAGAAGTAACCACGCTATATAAAAAAGCAGTCAAAACATGTAAAGACGTATCCACACGATATAAAGAAATAACCACACATACATAATAAAGAAGTATCCACATCACATGAAGGAGTATCAACACCGTATACAAAGTAAACACACCACGTACAGAAGTANATACGATCTTCTTACACACTAAATTTCAGTACAATACCCCCATCCACACTGAAGTTATCGAGTGCATGTCAGCTTCCTATTTTCAGCAACAGTGTCCTTGACATGTATCCGACAGACCGCAAATACAATAACTATCTAGGTTTGTATAAAAACTTTGCTATATCAATAGGTTCGTCAAAATTAGTCAATGCAAACTAAATGAACTGGCCGAAAAACCGCTCGTCTGCTGTTTTTGAGATTTTTTTTTAAAAACAACGACCTTGACCTAACTGCTCTTGAACTTAGCCATAAACATGCCTGTCGTGTCCATGATAAAGTTGTACGCGGGAATAACTCACGTTGGTGATAAAACTTTAATTTTAAAATATACCTGTAACAAACACAAAACAAAACTACTGAAATCAACAAGACAACAAAGATACAATATAACCTTTTTAACTTATTTAATGTGGAACAAGAGAAGTTTAAGGCGGGCAAAATGATGTATGTTTCAACTAACCCGATTTTCGCTAATTTTATAATCTGATCCTTAACCTTGTTTTGTTTGCTGCTGTTGTTTCTTGTTGTTGATTTTTTACGGGTTGACGTTTCACTCTTTCTCTTGTACATTCAATCCTATCCGTTAAATTAACTTGAAAATATAACGAATAAATGGTGAATAGAGACTTGGAAAACCTCGGTGATTGCACATCATTATTAACTTTAGGAAACGAGTTGTTTATCGTTTGAAAAACATTAAACGCAAAAACAGGTTTGCTGACATATATGCCCTTTTTTCACTACATAATAAATAATAGATGTCAGTAGAAAAAGGTGTTTCCGCACACACTTCTGATTATTTTGCTTGCCACCTTGTTAATATGGATAACAAGGTAGAGCTTTTATATCGTGAGTTCAACCAATATATTAGATTGTTGGCAATTCATAGGACAAATTCCACCACGTCAGTGGCAATATGACTTCATAAAAGGTTCCTATTACTTTATATAATGACAGTTTACAAAATATTTATATATTTTTTTTGCAAAATACATATTGCAGACGACTTTATGAACTGATTTGTTGGTTTTATATAACACTGCACTACCACTCGATATTATGAAGCAAATTCAACATGTAATGAGGTTAACACGCCATATATAAAGAAGGAACCACATCATATATAGAAGTTACCACACCATAAAGGGGAGAAAAACCACACCATATAACGAAGTAACCACACCATTTAAAGAAGTAGCCCCATCATATAAAGAATGACCCGACCATATAAAGAAGTAACCACGCTATATAAAAAAGCAGTCAAAACATGTAAAGACGTATCCACACGATATAAAGAAATAACCACACATACATAATAAAGAAGTATCCACATCACATGAAGGAGTATCAACACCGTATACAAAGTAAACACACCACGTACAGAAGTAACAACATCATATAAAGAATTAAGCACACTATATAAAGACGGTTCATATCATATTTAATAGTATGCACATGATATAAAGAAGTTACTACCTCGTAGAAAGATATCAAGATTTAACCACAACATTTTAAAAGAAATCACATCATATAAAGAAGTATCAACAACTAACAAGAACATATTGACTTTATTTATTATCTTAGAGGATAACTACGAAACAATGTTGCTAGTGTGTGTATAAAACATTAAATGTTTTCCATGTTATAACATCGTCCTCGGAATCGATATCTATAAGCAGCGCGTGACTTCGTCGTACAATAAGACAACATCAAGCTCATAAGCTGTGTGAGCAGGTACCAAACTTATCGCATTGGTTACCTGTCCATATTGGTCTACGGTTGCCACTTCATTCACTCGTGAACTCCTTTAAGATCTGAAAGGATTTCTTGTGTGTAACTATTGCGACCATATTTTAGAAATATTGCCATTTATAAGTGTTTATACATATTTTTATTTATTGTTAATACTTATTTTTTCGGAGCATATAGTGGCAATTATAAGAGATTTCAACTTATCGAGATACTTGTAGTTGAGTCTAATGAGGTGCAGTGCATAAAAACCATAACCACTGCATTCATAATTTCAAAGTAATTGCCCTTGTCATTTTAATGCCGAAGTTTTGTTGAGCACATATCTTGACTATGAGGTATCAATATGAATCTTCATAGATAGAAAGCTTGCATTGTTGGTAAACCAGTTCTTAAAACTGATCTGCCAGTGAGGTGTGATTGCGCATGCGTGCGTGTGTTTATGTGGGGTGAATTTCAAGCGCTACACTGACAGTTGTAGGTATGATCAGCATCCTATTCAAAGTGATTCAAACGAGAACGTGCATCGCCGGCCAATGAATAAAGACAAAGCTAGCTAACTCGCTGATGATTTAAATTGGAAAGAAGAAACGCCCAACCAAAATATATCAGAGCCACCCAACATACAAAAATGCATAAGAGTTAAGATCACCTTATCCTGTTCGCCAGTACAGATGTCTTTCGTTCTTAACATCGACGTTTTGTCTTCATCTCGGATTTTTCCTGATTAGCAAATTCAGAGTCCAATAATTGTTAGTTTAACTATGTTAGGCCAAGATTTAACTACTCTATAGATGTTTCATTATGAGTGCATATCAGTCAAGTATCCGGAACGAGCCCAAATGAGACTGGGATTTCAAAGTGCGGTATAGTCTATGCGTATAAAGAACCTATACATATTGTGTTAATATTAATGATTACTAGTTTGACTTCTTATAAACTGCATTGTCTAAGATTACACAAAACGTTTAATTAAAGGACAAAGAGGAACTGACTTTGACGTTGAAAATGTATATATGATATAAATTGTTTTTTTTTAATTGGTTTTAAGAATAAAGTTCGCTAGAGACATTTCTGCTCTAGAAACTTTGAAAGCTATCGGGTCGTTTTTTGGGGCGCAATACTCCTTCGATATTTTTTTATTTTTCAAACTGAAAGATTATTCTGTACATTATGGGATTCAGTATTTCGTCTTACTAGGGCATCGAACGCGTGTGATTCTTCTTTCATTTACAATCAATTAAAATCAAGTGGAAATTGTAACGGAAAACGAGCCCAAAATAGTCCTAATAGTAAAGAATCGACATTCATTTACGTTATTACCCAAAACTAATCAAGCGTATCAGAAATGCTCAGTTAAGCGTGAGGACATGATTCGATACTTAAAAGAGTGGCTCTCAAGCTGAAAGCATGAGACTTGATAGGTCTGTGTGGTTTACATGAGATTTAACTACAGTCATTTAGGCATTCAATGTTTATAAGCATGATATTGTAAAATAAAAATCGTTATAAATCTACAACACTTAAACTTGATCAGTGAAAATCGACCTTGAATACAAGCGTCTGCTGATGTAAATAAATTTAGCGAGGTAAGAAACAAAACTACATCTTTACCCGAATTAACATTTTTTTGTTTACGCCTTTCAAAAGTTAAATAAATGAACATAGTTTGCACACAAAAAAAAACGTTTCGTCATTCAGGTTGAATTTAAACAAAAGAAACCGTCGAAAAGATCAGTATCTGCATTTTGAAAGTGTTTGTCTTCAGCCGCGAAAATACATATCTTCACAAGCAAGATAATGAATGATCAATCATTTTTTTTATTATTAGCGTATAGTTTTGGTTCCGTACTTTTCGCATGCAATATTAGTCCAGTTACTTAGACAATAACACACGGCTGAGCTGGGCCGGACGTCTATAATCGGCCCGCCTGCCGACATATGGGCCCGAGGGCCTTTGGCCCGAGTTCCATTATGAGGCTAGGGCCGATTATAGACGTCCGGCACAGCTCTGCCGTGTGTTATCGTTTATATTGCATATCATCCTATTTGTTTCTTCACTAAAGTATATAACCGAACCAGCTTTCCGTACTTTTATTTTCATTCAATTGATTACGCAATATATGACGTATCTACCTTGTATGACGTAATTTCTGTGACGAAACACACCAGTTTAAGCTTGACTATCTGGATTTTAACAACAGTTCGGACGTTTTCATTTATTAAAAGGGACTGTCAACAACGAATGACGAAAAAAGAAAAGTTCTAAAATACCGTATTTTTTTACAATTATTAGTTTATATTGATTAAGATATCACTACTGGTATATTACATTACTTGAAACAAGTTCATATATTCAGTATATTCGGTGATAAAATTTCGCGATGTGAAATCGAAAGTACATCGCGAAAATAGGTGACATAACGATTTAAACACTATAAATAACGCAAGTAGATTGATCATTGTATATATATAATATATACAATTCACTACGCATGCACAATTTGCATTCTTTGGGTTTACCACGTGACGATGATGATCTACTCGCGTTATTTATAGTTAACTGGTAGTTACCTGGTACCTGTACCCAGTAAAATTAATTATCGAATATACTGAAATATGAAAACTTAACAACATTTTTCAAGTCTGAGCCTTTACTCCTGTGTACACATAAACGATATGATTTCACACATTTCCCTCTTAATCTACCTAAAAAATGAGAACCAGCAAAGCCCTTTACGCGGTAGTGTATTGTGTAGGGTGTTTCCAGGCGATTTCCAAACTATTTCTCTCAAATCACGGCTCCGTGTTAATCTGCTCACACTTTGCCTTGTTCAGTTGGTCGGACAGTACCAAGTGCTACTTCATTCGATATTTACTGACAACTGCCCTTTTTGAATCACAATTAAAGGTAAATGACCGCAACAATTATTTCCATACAAATCCCCACAAAGGTTAAGCGGACGACATGGCACGACATTAACCATGATAAAGGTCCGACAAATCTGAATTCCTCTAAACTTTTATGAAAATGAGTTTCAATATAAAATAATTTTGCTTGAATTTCTTACAAAAAAATATGTTTACAATAAAACAATGAAGCGCTAACACACTATAGTACTGTTAACAATAGATTGCTTTGTTCGATTCACAACATCCAGCGATCTTCCAAAATCGTACCTATAAAACGTTCACGATGAATTTTCTTGTCAGGTATATCCGCTTAACGAAACCATTAAAAACAAACCTTACACCAATATTTTAGTGTCACTTAAAACTTACGACGGTATAACGAACATAAAGTGTTATATTTTGCATTAATAATTGTGCATTGTAAATTAATAATCGATATGAAATTTGCAAACGTGACATACATCGAAATAACCGACGAACATATAAGTTAATATGACTCTTCATGAACAATGATTTACGTTTCAAGGTAGTCAACAAAACAAAACACGAAAACAAAACAAAAGTAAGCAATTATTTCACACAGTGTTAGTCCATTGAAAATGGTGAAATATTGAAAAAGACATCCTTTAAACTGTTATATGGGTCGCGCTTGTGTTCATAGTATTCTCCCAACATAGATCTTAAAAAGCCGCGTGGTATAGGGACCGTGGTTACCGAGCGTTAGGGAACATCAGACTTCGTTCAAAACAATTGCTTGAGCAAACTGATATGCAGAATGGTTCTGATTACAGCGCCTTTGACCTGGTACAGATTACGTACCATCAACATTGCATGGTGGGTAAGGTTATGTTTATGAAAATCTATGTAATATAACTTTGTATGCATATTTATAAATTTAACTCGGAACTCAAATATATCAGAATATGTGGCTTAGTCCAATTAAAGTAAGACGCACACAGAATCCGATAACTGTTCAGTCATTTTATTCAGTTCATTACACGAAATTCTAGCCATACAGAAATACAGACGGGACCCCAATACGGAAGTCATCGTTACTGTAAGAAAAGAAATCCGAACTCTACTGCTCTCTTAGGTGACCTAGCAGAAACTTCCTATCTCTGAGGTGAACTAACACAAAACGTCCTACACACATTTTAGCTGGCTATATATATCTACTGATAAAACATGAACATATTGTAGTGAGGTCACGCTTGTCGACATAAATCGAGAATAACCCATTGTTTAATTGAATTATTGTGCCTTTACAAGTAAAACTTTCGGCGCATATGGCTTATTACATAGACATAAACAAGAAATAATAATTTCCGTCGGTCACAAAACAATTATTATATAGGTGTACTACATGACAAATATAACGTTAAATATGCATTGCCTCTAAAACATGACGATTAAACGAAATGTATAAAACGTATTTACCTAGAAAATGCAAATCATGTTATGTTTGACATATTTATTTGATGGATTAATGAACATACATTTGCTTATGCAATTTCAAAGTTGTTGTTCCAAAACATGTCGTACAATATTATCATCGGCAATTCACTCGTGCTTTTGCTAAATCAGTTTTGATTTGTCTAACTGGGACTTAAATGAAAACATATATATAGTAACACTGTTAGTTTACCACACGGTTCGTTGATACAACCAGGACTGCTTTTTCTAGACCCGTTTGATGAAACACTGTTCCATTTCAGCACAAAAGCCCATTATGAACCTAGGGCGTTTATCTGAAAGGTATTTTTCTCGTAACAGTCCGATTGTATCACTTTAGCGAGTTTTGTATTATCTAAGAAAACGCACGTAGTTCATAAATCATACCTCCAGTGCACAAAATCGGCCTCATAATGATATCGCAAGCTCTGTGCGGGCGGATCGGATGTATATTTTTGTAAATTATAGTGTATGCAGCTATACAACCATTAATTGTCATTATGATTCATGCATGCATATTTATGTTAATAGTGATTTAACGTTTATGTTGACTGAATCAAAGTTATTTTATTACACAATCAACAAGTAATATTTTTCTCTTTCATGCATGGCAGTATGATTAGTTAAATTGCCGATCTTAATTGCAATACTTCACAATTAGCGTAACAGTGTTTAAAAAGCGTTAATGTGACAGGCTTTTCTAGATCTGTATCGTGGCTTATAAACTTAATGAAGCCGTGCGATTTTCAAACGATCTTTTCTTTCTTTTTAAGATCTGTGGCGAGGAATTTGGAAAATAGTACCTCGTCTGAACGGTTTTTGTTTGAGTTATCGTCAGAACGGTTTTGAGTACATCATCTGAACTGCTTCTGTTTTTACTTTTAATGTGATGTTTATCATAAAAGTGCTATTTGAACGTCTCCGGAAACGTATGTTGCGCTTTAAATCCTCGCCCGGGTGCTTAAATTCCTAGCAGACCATTATTTTCTGCAAATTAAACGTTTAAGTAACAAGGACATATTCTCGCTCTTTCTTCAATCTGGACGTCCGCTGAGGTAGGTGTTTACAAATAATCAAATCGATAGGCGCTTTGCCGAAAAATCTACAATTAACTGTACTACCTTCGCCGCAAAAATAATTTAAAATTAAGATTTAGTGCAGATTCGTTCATACGACACAAAGGCACAATTGTGTTTTACGGATCATTTTAATGTCCTGCAACGAAATCTATTATATGACACACGAACACTAACTTCGATCCTAATAAAAAGACGAATTCTTCGGTTTTTGTAGAAAAATATGAACGAAATATCTTCGTCACGATCGGCTCGGGGCGCTTGTTTGTCTTAGCTGCATTTACGAAATTCTTCAATGAATATTTTTTCTTGTCAATTTTGTGTTATTGTAACATATTTTTATCAATATATTACAATTTTACACATATAACAAGCGTGCAGTCTCACTTTAAAGTATTGGTTTCGACCGCTAAATAGGGACAACAGTTTATATGCACCCGGTAGGGTGGCATATAGTAGTTGAACTGTCAGTTTGTCAAGTCTGTGCGTCCGTCCAAAAACTTTAACATTGGCCGTAACTTTTGCAATATTGAAGATAGCTAATTGATATTTGGTATGCATGTGTATCTCATGGTGCTGCATAATTTGAGTGTTGAAACGTCAAGGTCAAGGTCATCCTTCATGGTCAAAGGTCAAAAAACAAAATCCGAGGGAAGTATCAAGCTTTAAAGGGAGATAATTTTTATACCTGCAAAATGATAAATATAAATTGTATTTCAAAGCGGCGCAGTAGGGGGCATTGTGTTTCTGACAAACACATCTCTTGTTATTGGTAATTTCGGTCAAGCTGTGCCTGAATGTAACGTTTATATGTTAATAATTATAATTTATGTATTGCTATATAAAATTGTTAATGAATGGCTGAAAGCTGTATGCATATTAAGTGTATGTATTAATAGAATCTCACGAAAACAATCTTTTTTTATTTTATTTTTTCGCGAACATGGTCGATGTTTGAATTACTTTAACATTTATATTTCCTTGTTTACATAGAAAATTATGTATTATTTTTAATTAAAATACACATTTATTAAAACAAGGGACTTTAATATGTTTGGAATTTTCTTAATTATATGTGAAATGTATCAACATCTGTTCAATTGTTCGGTATTTATACAAGGCCGCTGTACGGTATTGAGCTATTCACGTATTTATGTGTATATTTTTGAACACGTGTTGTTAAATTCACTGTCTCTAAATCTAGCGAAGATGTAAATACATTTTATTTATTAAGGGTTTAGTAAGATAAGGCTACGTGATTAAGTTATGTATTTGTGCACACCATTGTTCCCTTTAATTAGATAACTTACTAACAGAGTCTGTGCCACAAGTCATTTTGTTTATTTCATTGTTTATTTGTTTACGCAAAATTGTTACCGTTTTTATATGAATCACTTCTATCGAATTTGCATGTCAATGAAATGTAAATGAAATCGTTATAACTAGTAAATATTATGATATAATTTATTTGATGATATTGACGTTAATGTTGTTATGCTGTGTACAGGTACGTGACGCTTGATTGTGTACGTCCAATGTTCAGTGTGGACAATTGCACGCTGGTCAACGTCAACCGTGTTTCTGCAAATGTCTTTCTTTGCAATACAATATGCTATACACTTAATCGACCAAACAAATTTCCTTATCTGACAACCCAATGAATAGAACATAAATGCAAAACGCTGAAGAGCTCAGCTCTCGCGCGTGGCTTTTTATTGTTCTCTTTAATCGACGTGCCATCTGTAATCAAAGTATCTGCCTGACCGGCGTGAATTGTTCCCTTGTTTGCTACCTATAGACCTATTGTCACGGTGAAGCATCCCATACAAATTAGACAAATAAATTAACACTGTATTTTGATTTTATTAAAATGTATTTTTACCATATGAAATAATAACATAAAGATTTAATAAAATTGCATTACATACATTTTTTTTATAAGAAAAAAAAACCAAGAACACATTTTAATGACAATCACACTATTATATCTTCTTAAAGATTGATTGTTCAGTTTAAAAAAAAAATCCTATTATTAATTACGTATAATACTACAATCTGTTGGTTCAAAAAGTTGCCTAAGTACAAACTATGAGTTAACATATTTTATGATAACCATTTAAAATAGATCTTAATCGAATGATATTACAAAGCGTTACATATCTTGAAATCGAAAGTGCAAGACATTTACACAAGGTGAGGAAGCTCCTTCCTTTCAAACTGTAACATTTTTATTGATTCGAGAGAGGTATGTTTTCTTTGTCATATTACTTCATGTTCTTTATAAAGCTTTATCGAACGATTGAGTTTTATATGTAAACATGTACTGTAGACTATATATCTTTACTGTAAATTAGTAAACAATTGACGTCACAACCGGGCCCTTACTCGTATAAAATCCGCCCCAGATCGAATTTCTTTATCTGAAGGTGGCAGGGAATAGCTGCGAAATCTGGTAGGCTAGCTCTATTCAGTTTGAATAGTTCTCCAAAAGGGAGGAACACTTGAAAGTGTCTTTGTAAGCCACCATATAGCCGGATGAACAGGTACTGTGCTCAAAATTTCTCAAAATCATTTTGGATGGCCTAACGATTTATGCACATTTTTGGGCCATGCAGGGTCCAAGTATTCAGTAAGGAGGTTCAGATTCTCACTGTTTCGCGTTCCAAAGCCTTAGAAATATTGGAGAAAAGCTCTGGAGCGGCCTTGATTTTAAGGGGTTGGGTGGTGAATAAATTGGTAGTGAAATGGCTTTCCCATCTGTTTAGTTATGATAATGCATAAGGATTGTAATCCTTTCTTATATAGCATTTGTTTAGCCATAGACATCTAATGCTGATGTGACTTATGTCAGAAACAAATCACATATTTCTTATGCTGGTGCGGTCAAACTGAAAAATAGGGAAAATAGGTATCCCCTGCCACCTTAATTAAGGTACATCTGCAATATTATAAATGCGTGCAAGGTACAGTTTTCATGAAAAGCCATGCTCGTATATGTATTTGATACAGAACTATTATAAGAAAGGCATTCCCATGGACTAATTTCCCCTCATATGGACCTTGTTAACAAAGGGAGGTTATACATATGGAAAATATAAGTAAAAATAAGGAAAATGACAGAAAATAACATAATTAGTTAAATCACATTTTTATCAAAATACAGTGTTTTGGTACATGAGTTGCTTCTCATGTAACCTTTCACATCCTGTATTTACACAAACTTAACAAAATAAATGAAATATGTACAGAATATTGTATTTAGTAGGTGTGTCCTCTGATTTTTAGCATAATGGCCCCAATATTTACAGAATATGATTTAACATGTGAGGAACAACAGTTCTTAAGTACCGCTATAAGTAAGCACACTGCATTTTCTGATGGCTGTGTAGTATGGAATGGTGTGAGGTCTTTTGATGGTTACGGATTGCTACGAGTTATGTTCAGAAATAAACGAGTAACAGTAAAAGTTCACAGGATGGCTTATTTTCTTGAATAATCTGTTGCACTGAATCCAAGAATGCATGTTTCACACACATGCCATAACAAGCTTTGTGGCTCGGTTGACCATCTCTTTTATGAACCACAAAAAAATAAATAATAATCGAATGATATGTAAAAACACAGGCGAATGTTGCAAATTATGCATATGCTAGATGCCAGCTGTAAGGTATGATACATCCGAGACGGTTGACAGTTTACGTTCAAATATGAAATGTTACTTTATGTTAATGAAGCTGTTTATTTTATTTGAAAGACTTTATTTGGCTTTTGCATGCTTAAAATTAATGTGCAACAGTTGAAAGACACTGCATGGAATAAATACTTTGATGAAGTAATTCCATATGAGTGATCTACAGCTAAATACTCAATTTGTCGCACAAACTCTTGTTGTTTTTGCATTTGAGTATTGTTTATTTTTCCCCACTTCATCCGAAAGTTTGTTGAACTTGCGCTGGATGCCTCTTTTGTCTGGTGATTGAATATTGATGCATGCCAGCACAAGTTGTAAATCACCTTCTCCTAATTTGGAAGCCAGCACAGGAAATAGAAGGAAATCATTTATCACTCCAGTGGTTTTCCACTGTCTCTTAACACTTTCAACGATTGGTAAATCGACCGAATTGAAGTCGCAGCTAATGCATTTTATCTGTATGGTAATGCAGAGTCCTTTTCGGTCCAAGACACTTAATTGCAGCTCTTCATTTTCACATTCATGACCTTTCATGCACTTAAATGCATTTTCAAGCATTTTTAATTTAACAATCACATTCTCACCATTAAATGTATATTTCCTCAGTAGTGTGTTTGTCAGTGTTAATTTCCCTCTTTTCAGTTGCTGATGATAGTCTCGGCCTGAAGGGAACAGTCCCACTGGAGTCGGAACTTGCATAGATAACGTCTAGAGCTAACGACTTGGGCAGTCGACTCCGCTCTTTCGGCACATTCTCCGGAAGTGGGTTATGTTCGGAAGATTCCTCAAAACTAACAGAGTCTATACATTCAGTTCGTTGCAGATACTTCAAATCATTTGTCAAATGCTAAAATGTTTTTTTTTAGCTTTTACAGCCATTTTACACTTTTAAATATTGGAAACATTGCAATTGACAAAAACCTCTGATTTTTATTAATTGGGGACAATTTCAGTTTGTTTACATTGTTTAGTTTAATTGAGTTATTTCCATTGGATTGGGATACATTTCATAAATGGCAATCTGATTGAATATAACAAAGTTTAATGATTATTTTTTTTGTTCTTATTTAATAAAGAATATATTTAATTTTAACATCTGATGTTCTTTTTGCATACAACATAACAAAAAAAAACAACTTTAAGGTACAACTGCAATATTATAAATGCGTCCTAGGTACATAAAAAGCCATATTCTTATATGTATTTTATACAGAACTATTATAAGAAAGGCATTCCCAGGGACTAATTTCCCCCTCATATGGACATGTAAACAAAGGGAGGTAATACATATGGAAAATATAAGTAAAAATAAGAAAAATGACAAAATAACATAATTAATTAAATCACATTTTTATCAAAATACAGTGTTTTGGTACATGAATTGCTTCTCATAAAACCTTTCACATCCTGTATTTACACAAATTTGACATAACTATTCAAAATAAATGAAAAATGAACAGAAGATTGTATTTAATATGTGTTTCCTCTGATTTTTAGCATGATGGCCGAAATATTTACAGAATATGATTTAACATGTGAGGAAAAACAGTTCTTAAGTACCGCTATAAGTAAGCACACTGCATTTTCTGATGGCTGTGTAGTATGGAATGGTGTGAGGTCTTATGATGGTTACGGATTGCTACGAGTTATGTTAAAAAATAAAAGATTGAAAGTAAAGTAAAAGTTCACAGGATGGCTTCTTTTCTCCGTAATCTGTTGCACGGAATCCAAGAATGCATGTTTCACACACATGCCATAACAAACTTTGTGTCTCTGTTGGCCATCTCTTTTATGAACCACAAAGAATAAATAATAATCGAATGATATGTAAAAACACAGGCGAATGTTGCGGCCATTATGCATATGCAAGATGCCTGCTGTAAGGTATGATACGTTCGAGACTCTTGACAGTTTACGTTCAAATATAAAATATTACAACATTTTGATGACGTTTTATGCATGGTTATCTAAACTTCAAATATTTATATTCATTAAAACAAAATATTAACGTAAATCCTCACTTTCATAGTACCTTATCAATCGTACCTGCGCCTATCAAAATCGCTATTTACTTTCAGAGAATCGCTGAAGGAGGTATCGGGCGTGCAGAGTCAGAGTCTGAAAGCAATCTCATACATGGTAGCCTGTACAGTCGTCATTCACAGGTAAGTAAGCAGACAATGTTTGTATTAAATGCATGCGCTGGTGACCTACGGTTTAGGGTTAGATTTGCGACATACACCTAAGCACCGCATACTATCCGCCAGTTTATTCCGTGAAAAAAAAGACAGTTTTATGATATGTATAAAGGTCACTTATAAAATTTCAAAGTTCATCCAAATTAACTTCGTGGAACAAACATGTTAAAACGTTGCCAAAATAGAAAATCTGCTATAACTGTGATGTTCTTTATTGTCGTATCGCACGACTTGAGTGTGTGGTGTTTTATTTCACGAGCCAGGAAGGAATGGAGAATACGATGTAACACAATGACCAAGTGAGAGACAACACACTGAAACAAAACAGTTTTGTAATATTAATTGTTAATAACCTCAGAGCAATATAAACTAACGGAAAAAACTCATGTTATAACATTGCCAATATACCGAAAATAACACGAGCGTGTGTTGTTTTATTTCACGAGCCCGAACGGCATGGTGAATAGGATGTCAAACAATCAACGCGGGAAAGAAAACACATGGGCACACCATTATTGTAACATTTCATTTATTAATTATCTCCTTAAGATAACAATTAATGAAAAATAGTCTAGAAAACAACGATTTTATTTAAAATCGGCACAATTGACACAAAGGAAAAAAACACATATTTTGGAAAGATGCGCATGAATACTTCGAATGATTTATACAGTCGTGTGATCGTCTAATAATAAATCATGTTACCCCCGAATGGTGCTCGGATCATTACGGATATTAACGATAACAGTCCGTTTCACATCCTTTGGATACGGAAACTGATTTCCAACTGTGACTTACGGAATATATATCGCACAGCTTGTATTTTAAGGGGTAATATCCCATGTGTTAAGTAATTGCAAATATAGGTTTTTAATACGAAACTGTATATGATCAATTAAACTTTTAAAGCATGTAATGCACGTGATTTGTTTTTGTTATGGACGAGATCTACTTTTTGTATGTTTACACTAAATAATTCAATGATATTTAAGAACTGCTATATCTGGTAAATAAGATATATACCTATTGCAAAACTGAGAATTGCTGTCCTGGATGTCAGAGGTAGATATTCTATTAATTGAATGAAGTTCAAAATCTGTTATTTATTTCAAGAATCACGTGAAATAAAAACGTACACGTTTAAACTTTATCTTTCGCAAATAAGTTTAGAGCTTCTTTATACTTTATAAATATCTCATGAGCTGTAAATGGTGTAAAAGTCTGAGTTTAGATGCATGCAAGCGCGTTAGAGTCTCGATTTACATACGTAGAATACGTCCCTGTTATATTGAGCTAGTTTCAGTTTCAGTAACAAAATAACAACATGACACTACGTCTATGATTTCAAGCATGTTAACATATGCTTAACATCGACCTGTATTGCTTTAGTTTGTGGTATTTAGGCACGTTGCGGGTATGTGACATAACTTGTATATGTAGATTTATTGAGATTTATTTAAATATCCTTACACTATTTGTACAAAGAGAAATAATTATATTAAGTATGTTTAACTAAAATAGTATTTTCATATCGACTTAAGTTTTCGTAACAGACGGATATACTTAATATCATTAAAATATGGGATCTTCGAGAATAACCGTTTGCGCTTTTCTGTATATTAACTTCTACCTACGTAATATAAGTTCTTTAATTAACTTTATATGGTAGAAAATACTTTCTAGGATAACCCGGTATTAATTTCAAATGAGCAGTGCATGCAACCATAAATCGCCATTTTCTGCATATATTGTAATATTATTACATGGGCGGATGCGACTGATTGTTTTGCGACTTTTTAATTTAATCGTAAAAGTGAAGATCGAATCACATGATAAAGTATATCATATTTTATAGAATAATAATACTTCCAATATTACTAGATCTGGGACTGTTTTTATAGCTATAAACTTAAAACATCGTTTTTGTCGACATTTCACCTACCCTTCAGTAATCTATGTACATGCGCGCTTTTCCATTACGACACTGAAGGAAACAAATACATCATTTTCGTTCATAATTATGACAGAATAGCGTCATATTCATTTTATATCATATTTCCAATATGACTTGGTGTAAGAGCTAAACTTAATGTAAACGTATCTTTGTAACATAATAATTAAAACGATAACACTTTTATTACCACAAATGTATAACTGTTATAGTATACAATATAATAATTTGTATTAGAGTTTCCATAATACAATGGTGTGTAAGTGTATCTATTGGTAATACTTATGAAATTTAATGTAAATATATGTTTTTCACTACGAACAATCATCTACAAATAATACAAAAATGATGAGTTATTTGTACTTGCAATAGTTATGGTATTATTAAATAACTCAACATAAAGTTAATTCGTATATCAAATGGCATAAGACTATTTATTAATAATGAAAAGACAATTTTACACAAAAAATAATATAGTTCAACCAAATTATGAAATGTATAGTATTTCATGCATTTATAGTTTGAATAAAATCAAAACTTAACTGAATTAAAGATCTTGTTATTTTGTTTCAGAATCATGTCGAAAGTCTTTCCTTAGAAATGTGTACTATAATGATAAGGCTAGGATACGGCGAGGAGATCAGAAGGAGGCGCGTTGAGAAGTACAAGGAGTATGATAGGATTTTCAATACACGACGTATTCGTGTAACTTTGATCACAGTTGGCAGCAAAGCAGAGGGACTGACCTGCGCTTTAGAAAGTGATTTCGATCATTTATTCGTGTGTGACGATGTCCTCTGTGTGGAAGCTGGAATCAATCTTACCACCATACCAGGTGACATACATGTGTTTAGGATGGATACCCGTGTATATCCTGGACACTGCAGACTGTTACAAGAGAGACAGCGGAAGAACAATTCGAATATAATGTGCAATGCACTGTGTGATAATTGATGTGGGGACATTCTATTAAGTAGTTGTTTATGGGTCGATGAATGGTCGGCATTTAGAATAAAACATCCAGCCGGAGAGGTGCAATTACAACGCGCGGGGCCGTCAATACCGCACTCCATTGACGGGATATTGCATACGGACAAAGTAGCCGGACTACGCTGTAACTGCCCAAGCATTCTACAAAGATGGGCAGACAGACCCCACTATTGGCCACCACCAGCCATAGTTAAGAAAGTCGTATCATAAGGAGCCTTTGTTACACCTGTAGCTGTTAAGGAAAGTGAACACAACCACATGGAATGGAGGATTTGTTTTAACACCGGTGAGACAGAACTTGTGAACAGCCTTAATGACACACAAGTGAAAGTGTATGTTATCCTTAAAATGATCCTTTAAGAACTTATTAAACCAAATAATAAAGAAATAACATCGTACGTGTTGAAAAACATTATTTTATGGCAAGCTGAAAATGCCCCACAGACAAAGTTTCATGCTCATAACTTATTTTACTGGCTGCATAACGGACTGAGAGAGCTAAGGACTGCTATTGAGAAAAAACAACTCAGCTATTACATGATTCCGGAAAGAAATTTAATGTTAACCTGTGGTTTGGATGATGCGCTTCAGAGTAAATGGGTGGCGGATATCACGGACATGATGGAGGAAGGACCGAGGGTAATACTTAGATTGGAGAAGATAAGAAGGGCCATTGTCGCGTCGCGTTTAGCAAGAGGAGGATGGAGCTGGAGATGCTGCACCAGGAATGGTTTAACAGAGATATGCAATGTAAAATTGAGGACAGGGTGATGGACTCGGATTTCATCCTGAAAGCAATACACAGACGCCAGGAAGAGATATTTAGAGAAGTGGGACTACGAATGTTCCAGGAGGGCAGTTCTATAAATGCTATGAACGACAGAATATTCATGTAATATATTGTCACATATGCGTTTTTTTTGTACGATACATATACATCTACATGTCGTTTTGTACATCACGAGCAACTATTATTAAATAAGAGATGTTGGATCTATTTGTGTAACACTATCTTAACTTACGTACTATTAATGTCTGTATTGCTGTTGGACTGGCTAAGATGTCATGGTCAAGTATTTGCAAATAAAATTTCTGAAATCATAATATTGACAAGAAAATGATTCACAACCCAAAACCAACGAATGTCTTGGATGAAATTCTCAGGAATTCAGGTTGCCTCTGAATTATTGAAATTGTAACCCTGCAGAAGATGTTATGCTTAACCTTAAAGGCTACATTTTTAATAAGCGAATTTAAAGTACTACAATGAAATTTGAGACGGATGGGGAAACATAATTAAAGATAATTATAGATAAATTAAATAAACATATTAATTAACTGGTTAAGGGACTAATTTCACTTTAATATAATGCAAACATGTTGTATTAATCATTTTTCCAAACTGTGAGGTAATATAGACGACTTCTAGATTTATCAAATTAATGAGTTTCAGTTTTACAAATTTATAAATAGAAATGTGGTTCAAAAGTATTAAGATAATTTCTATATTGAGAATTAGTTGTTGATAGAATAAATACTCATTAAGCAGCACATTTAAGTCCCGACTAGAAGTATCATGAAAATTGCAGTAGTACGAGTCGCCCAAAGCGTTCTCGGGCCTAAATGTTACGTTTATATATAAAGAATTATCATGTATGCATTGCTATATAAATGCATGACTGAAATATGTATGTGTGTTAAGTGTGTATTGTTCGATGTATTAATATAATCTCCTAAACGCAATCATATATTATTCAGTAAATCAATGTTCGCGAACAGGAGATGTGTAGTTCGCAAACATGGTCGATGTTCGGTATCGTGTTACCTATAATTTAATGGTTAACTGCAAATCATATACCAAATTTAAATGTTTTAATTTAACAGAATATATTACTTTTGAAATAATCTAATTTCTATATGAACTTAATCAACATCAGTGCTCATATTCGCTATTTATCTTTTGTTCGCGATCCGATGGTCTTCATTAGGTGAACAAGGCCGCTGTTCGGTATGTAGAAATACAAGTATTCATGTGCATATATTTAAATACGAACACTTCGATTTACTGTCTGTATATCTAGCGAGAGTCTTACTTCACAATATGTTGAAGGGTTTAGTTGAGTAAGGTTAAATGATTTAGGTATATATATGTGCAAACCATATTGTCATTTACAATAAATAACTTTCTTATACAGTCAAACCCCGATGGCTCAAGAAAAGTTCGAGCCACTCGAAAAATACGAGCCAAACGATTTCTTGTATCATGTGTTTACGTACATTTGTCTGCAACAGATTGGCTTTCCCCGAGGAAGAGTATGCATACTGCCTAAACTCTGCTTATAACCTATATAGAACCAAATATTTACTAAATATTTTTATAGATTTAAAGACAGTTACGAATACCTCAAACAGATATCATAATATAAATGTATATAATATCAGCTCAATTTTACAAGTACATGTAAGAAACAAAAGTTAGATACAAAACATGCAAAGGCACTATATACACATCAAACAAATAATACACAACACTATTTATCTATAATCGATTACCGATTGAGTCGAATTTACTCCAATCAGTCGATATAGTCGATGACAACTTTGCTGTGACATCAATAATAGCGTGGCACTAATTAAGCTCTCCTTATCGATTAACAGCTTTATGCGACTCGAAGCGAGTTCGAGCCAAACAAACAAAAGAAGTTGTGACGAGTGTGACCAGGACTGAGAAAACAGTTCGAGCCATCCGATAATTCGACCCTCGCAAATTATAGCCAGCGATACAAAATTATATAAATATATACCAATACAAAATCCGTGCTTCGAAAGGACTTTGAGTCAACCGGAAATTCGAGCCAAGCGAGTTCAAGCTATCGGGTTTCGACTGTATAATCTGTGTAAAAACTCATTTGGTTTATTTCATAGTTTCTGTTTTAATGTATAAAGCTCAATTGTTTCCGTTTTTGTATTCAACATTTGTATCTCATTTGCTTGTCAATAAAATTGGTATTGCTAGCAAAGCTTTATAATTTAAAATGTAGAGTTCTTAATTGTTTTGTAATGCTTTGTACAGGTGAATGACGCATGATTTTATACGTCCCAGTTTCATGTAAACAATTGTTCTCGTTTTATCTACCTGTTTACTCATTGAACCAGTGTAGCATCCCATACAAATTCAACAAATAAAATTAGCACTGCATTTAAAATTTATTTACAATGTATTATTGCCAAATGCAATGATTACATGAGCATTTAAACATATGGCATTACATGCATTGCTTTAATGAAAAACTTGTTTTCCAAAACACGTTTAAAGTATAATCAAAATTATTACATCTAAAACCTTGATCGTTCAGCTTTATAAAGTCCTGTTATTTATTGCGCATTATACTACACATGTGGACGCATAAAGTGGCAATATCACAATCTGTAATGATACATATATTTATATTTTACAATAAACATTTTAGTAAACATCAGATTTAGATTCATAAAATACAGTCAAACGACACACATCTGTTTAAAGGAGTTTTCACAGTTCGGTGAAAATGCAATACAAAATGTTAAATCTTTTTAAAAGATGTATGCATTATATTTAAAAAAGCAAAACACTATTCCGAATCAAAAGTACGTTCTTAATATCGGTTCGTTTATGAGTGATCATCAATCGAAATCAGTAATTTTCTGAAGCGTTTATTATGATTTCATCGATAATAAGGAAAATACGAGTGATACTAAAACCGCGCTTAAAGTGTGCTGTTTGTATAAGCAGTTCGTCCAGTAGTAACATGTTCGCTTTTTCTAATAGGGATCCTTGGTTCGAATTCCGATGGAGGATTTTTTCATTCAATTTGTGTCTAGCTTATACGATTAGTTTGGTCTATAATTAAATATTATAATATTGTAAGTAAAATCGTTTGTTTTTGTATTTAAACGAAATATGAAACGTTTTTAACTTTATCCCATTCTTTCTTTACTAAAATGTTTCTTAATACATGCGCTGCATATTAAACAATATGTAGAAGAGAAACAACGTTTGCCCCTTTAATCTACACAAACATATAACAAGAAACACGGCAACGTCACGAAAAACAAGTGATTCTAGATGTAAGCTTCCTACACCAAAACGTTTCAGCTCATTATCACTGTCTAATTGAGCAGACTCTTCTATATTCTTATTAACAGTGACGTTGACATTAACCTGAGTTGTCCCTATTGAATTCCCAAGCTAGGTCTGCCTATTCGCAACATAAACACACATACACAATTTCTTTGCAATTCCTCCATCAAATGTCCATATATTTCCGAATTTTTTAAATAGTTTTAGAAAGAGTGAACCTTACTGGCCTAGAATGCCATCCCAGGCTAGGTCTGCGTGTAATCTATCTTAACACTTAATTATAGTGTAATACTATCATCAATATTATAGTTATTTAGAGCATCACAGCTATCTGTTTGTTTTTAGTTACATTTGGATTAACCTGTACCCGACACCCCCCCCTCCGAAAAAAAATGCAATCACCTGTCGGGCTACAATTGTAATTTCAAACCAGGTCTACATGTAAGCTACATACACACAAACTTTCAGTGCAATTTGTTCATGCAAACTCAAGTTATTGATTGAAACATTTGTTCTATTTGTGGTAAACATTGAGGTACCTTGAGAGGTACATCCCAAACACAATGTAAAGCTAGACCACCATGCAAAGTTACTTTATCATACGTTTTATCATGATTGGTCAATGTAAATTAATGTTATTTACCGGAAACCACGTGTTTGCTGTTTTGTTTCTCTTTTAGTTTCAATGACCTTAACCCTGACCGACTTGCCCCAAATGCAATCCAAAGCTACAAATATACAAAATGTCAGTGCAGCATATACATCCAAACTCATTTATTATTTTTAATTACCGTGACCTTTTTCTTTATCCATTACGATCCATGTACAATCTAAAGCTAGGACTCGACGTTATGTTATAATGTTCCATGTTTTATTCCGATCGGTCAATGCAAACTACAGTTCAGAATACAAACAGGTTATATCAACCTGCGTGCGCGCACGCAGACCACCACAGGCCATTGCATTCTAAGGATTCATTGAGATTTAATTGTGATTTGAGATGCAATTTGTTTCTTTAAAGACAACTGTACCCTGACTAGGATAACTGATCACATATCACCAGTAAAGAAATGTAGCTAGTAAACTGGTAAGGAGGCTAATGTATTTGATAGTCTTGTAACACAAGTTATATGTTGTTTAAATACATGTTGATTATGCAAATTATTAATTCAATTCACCATTCTACTACTTTTTATAAATTCTATTTCAATTCAATTTATTGAATGCACAATAATGTGTATTCTGTTCACACTTTTCAAAACACATACAATATAAACAAACAGTTTGGTTGTGCGCCAAATAAGTTAGATGTACTAGAACAATTTATATCGCTTTTTATCATAAACCAGAAACTTACTGCTATCATCATCTTGTTTACAGAGACGGAAACCGTCAATGCTCTTGTTGTCGTTTTTGTTCTGGGAATGTCGTCTTACTTGACGTCATCTTTTATACAGACGTCTCAACAGCTGACGATTCACGTCGAGTATGAGGATCGTTGTAATGTAGTTCACAAATAAACGGTGTTCTTTCAGTTTTTTGTTTTAAATTCTGAAAATAAAAACCATATTAAAACAGGGCAATGAAACACATTTAGGCACTTTCACAAACCACCAAAATATAACAATAACAAAGGTTTACAAACCACAAATATATTATAGAAAGGACATACAGAAGTCGAAATCCAAATACCCAAATTCATGTTTTTTTTATCAAATGAATTGAAATCTATTGTGTTGTTTTAAAATAATACCTTATCATACAGCTGTTACGGTACTTTATACATTTAATAAGTAGATTTTTAATTTTCAAAACACAATATATAAATGTTTAAATAAATTAAGCATGTATCATGAATGTTATGCCATTTCACATCTTACATCGTCGGTTGTCTCAACGTCATTGGAACGTTTCAATTTAATTGCAATATATAAAGGATCTCAAACTCATAACACATTGCATTAAATAGTAAGTGATTAATTATTGAAAATTATCAGTGAATAAAGTCATATGTATTTCTTGCTAGCCTGACTATTTCTTAAAAAATACATGACTTTTGACGTAAGTCATGTCATTGCATATAGTCAATAATCAGCAAGAAGTTAAGATAAATTACTTTTTATCTAAAAACTGCAGTTACAAGGCACAACTACATATCAACACGCAATATTGATTTTGAAAATATTTAAATCATAAAATGCCATTCCTGTAAAACATCGTTGCTTTGGTGTTTCTTCGCTTGTTTTGAGTCACGTTTACTGACCAGTATTAATAACAACATACAGGAGCAAGGCATCTTGGTGGAAACTAAACATCAAGAGTACATTTATGTGTATTAAGATTCTGTTCTCAGCGTTCAATAATCCGCATTTGTACTTTCCAAGCCAATCAAATGAGTTGACATTTCTAAATAAAAAGAGAAGACAACAAGTTATACCTATGAGTAATTCTTTTCACAACACTTTTCCATCGTATATTTCTGACCGATTCGCATCTTCAGGAGCATGAATGTATGTGTTCACATTGGTAAAACAAACACATCTGACTGCCAATGTTGTGTGACCGTGACCTTAAGTCGTGTTTCTGCTCGGGTTTAAACGTCCAAACAAGACGGTCACAGTCGTATTGCCTATAAGTAGGGTCAGAAGTTGCACCAACTAATAACGTTTTAAACCCACGGCTTCAGCAAGAAACATATTAGCTTTTGTTCATTACAATATTCAAAGTCTTATGCAAAAACTAGATGTTCTTTACACAGGTCTATGTTATATGAAATAATTGGTTTACTGAATTACTGAAACATGGTAAAATAGTTCTATCCCATCGACCGATCTCCTTTTTGAAGGCTTCCACCAGCTAATTCGCAAGGATCGCCCATCCGACCCTCATGCGGGCGTTGCAATATACGTTAATGACAATATTGCTTTCAAACGAAGACACGATCTCGAATTTAATAATGTTGAATCTATATGGATTGAAGTTTTCGCCTCCAAATACAAATCCATTCTTTTTGGTGTTGTTTACAGACCGCCTTGTGCGGATAGATTGTATATGCATTATATCGAAGATTCTATAGGACTAGCAAGAGAAACACGAATATATGATATAATTATTACAGGTGATTTGAATATAAATGCTCTTGCCGAATTATCGGCACGTAAAATTAATGCATTATGTCTTCAATATGACTTAACGCAACTTATTCACGAGCAAAATAACAATACTGAACAAACATATTCAATTATTGATCTGCCTTGTTTTAAAATTTACAAAACCTATGTGTAATTTTTTTTTTTACATATCTGGCGTAACGACATTGGGGATTATTAAATATAAAGAAGTGAAACTTCAGAAGCTGCAGCAATATTGCATTTCTATCATCCACACCTTCGTAGTCCTTTATTTATTCAAAACTAAGACAATTAATGACAGACACTAGTTGGGATCTTCTTAAATGTGATAATGTTGATATTTATGCAGAAAATATTACCAAAACAATTGTAGAAATTGCAGGATCGTGTATTCCAAACAAACGGTTTGTATTCGTTCTCGTGATCTGCACTGGCTAAATAATAACATAAAGAAAAAGATTGGACAACGAAAACGTCTATACAGAAAAGCTTAACAATTAAATAGTGATATGTTTGGTCAAATTTTCGTCGTGTCAGGAATGATGTCGTATTACTTTTACGTAATAAAAAAAAAACGAATATTTTAACAATATTGCACGTAAACTAAGTCATCCGATCTTTGCGTTAAAGACTGGTGGGAAACACTTCCAACATTCATTCCTACCAACAAAAATACTTCAATTATTCCTCCTCTTCTCGATGAACAACAACGTATTTTTGTAGCAAATAACTCATGTAAAGCTGATATGCTAAACAGGTATTTCGCAAGCCATGTTCAATTAACTAAAGCAACCACGATCTTCCATATATGCACAATTCAAACGATAACAGTCTTCAGTATATTCATATAACACAGGAAGAAGTCAAATGCCCCAAGCTAGGAAAAGCATCCGGTCCTGATGGAATTGATAATCGAATCCTAAAAGAAGCCATGCATCAATTAAGCTACCCATTGTGTGATCTGTATAACTCTTGTCTAAATACTCTTCGTGCAAATTCATTTTTTGCGCCCACTCAGTCTGGCTTCTTGACTGGTGATTCTACAGTTAATCAGCTAACATATATTTACAATACATTTGTGCAGAGCCTCAGACAATGGCCTTGAGATCAGAGTTGTATTTTTTATATAAGTAAAGCTTTTGATAAAGAATGGCACAGATGTGTATTATACAAATAACAACAAGCAGGCATTCTAGAAAATCTATTATCTTTTTTATTTTATTATCTTACTGATCGTAAACGAAAAGTAATCTTACCGGGAGCGGATTCAAGTCCTATTGAAATTCTCGCCGTTGTCCCCCAAGGCTCTATTCTAGGCCCATTTATTTTGTTAGTATATATTAATGATATTATCGCTGACATACCAGCACACATACATTTGTTTGCTGATGATGCCAGTCGTTTCATGGTCGTATATTTGCCAAATGAAACTGCAGCCGTATTGCAAGCAGATATTGATAAAATACCCAGCTGGGCTGATAAATGGTTAGTTTCTTTTAGCCCTTCAAAATCCAAATCCATGCTTATATCTCGAAACAATAATAAACCATCTCATCCATCACCGACTATGACAAACATTATTATACCGAGTGTAATTGTTCATAAACATTTAGGTGTACGTATGTCCAATGACTGTACTTGGCATGCGCATATATCTTTTATAAAGGAAATGCATGGAAACGAGTTCATATAATGCGTCGTTTAAAAATAATTATTGATCAAAAATCTCTAGAGAAAATTAACGTTTCGTTAATAAGACTATTTCTTGAGTATTCAGATGTTGTTTTTGATAAGTGTACACAATATGAAAAAGACGAGCTAGAACAAATCAAAACCGAAACTGCGAGAATAACATCTGGATGCACACGTTTAGTCTCATTAGAAGATCTTTATATTGAGTTAGGATGGGAAATCTATAAGTCAACGTAGCCGTTAACATAAATTAATATTAATGTAATGTATCAAATGAATTCTAGCAATGTTCAACCTACTTTCAATCTCTTGTGTCCGCACCAGTGGGGTCAGGTAACAATTACTCTCTAAGAAATTCTTCACATCTACAAATAATTTAAGCCCGCACATTTCTAGATTCAAA
Organism: Dreissena rostriformis; assembly: GCA_007657795.1. Taxonomy (NCBI): domain Eukaryota; kingdom Metazoa; phylum Mollusca; class Bivalvia; order Myida; family Dreissenidae; genus Dreissena; species Dreissena rostriformis. The sequence goes on from VMBQ01008364.1 coordinate 34,675, forward strand.
TTCGTTCCTTCCATCTTCTGTATATGAATGGAATGATCTTCATGTTGATGTCAAAAACGCTTAATCGATCCTTTCATTCAAACTAACAGTGATAGTAAAGACTACTGCACGTGTTATATTTTGACGTATGGAATACTTCGAAAGCAGCATGCATGGCTGTGATATGGGCATAATGCGAATTCTTATGCATTTAATTGTATTATTCGTCGTATTAAACCTTCAATTATCCGCAGACACAGCGAGATACCCAAACAACGACCACACTATGGTTTAAAAATTAAATGAGTAGAAAATAGTTTATATTGAAATATGTGTTTATGTACAAAACATATATAAGAAAAAAATCAAAACGTAGTGTGTGTTTGTGTATGTGATACTTTCACGGGGCACATTGACGGTATTTCTCCCTAAATATAGGCATTCATAAAAACAACCATATATACAAGGCGAACATTATGTTTCGATATACGCCTGCATACAGATTTGAAAATAATAATAAAGATTTATTAAAAGTTAACTACACTTTAGTTCCGTTATCGATAGTGCGCTTGCTTATAGCGGTACTTAGTGTTCTATAAATGTAATATTACCTATATAGTTACTGTAAATCTTTTTCTTTGAATGCTAAAATAGTCAGCGAGAAAACTTTTTATAATCATACAAATCAAAAGTTTAATACCGTTTAAACAAATTAGACATTTCTGTTGAGCGAACATTTTTTATGTTTGAACTAAACTTATTTTTAAAAGTATACTACTGCATTACACGTCGATATGCTCCATTAATAGAAAGTTGTGTTGTATAGGAATTATGAAATTGCCGAAACATTTCCAGGAGATAAATTCTTGTTAAGCTCCTGTAATGATTTATTTATTTAAGACAAAACATAAGCCCAATTTGTTCCGAGGTTACAACGTTTAAGTATCACTTGATGTGTATTTTATAACTCTACACCGTATACATATTTTTCTAATTTACAGCGCTTTGATTAATTCAGTATTGATTAGATAAACATAGGTAGCTATTTAAAGAACGGATAAATCACGTGGACGGAAGTAGTTTCACGAGGTTATTGCACAATATAAGTGTCTATTCGCATACTTTTGTTCCGTAAGTATATTAATTATTATATTAGTTAATAATCGTATTTCTTTAAAACAATCTTATATCAAATACGCATTGATCAATAATAACTACGACTTTAAATGGTCAACCCATCGCTTAAATTTAGTACTCATTTATTTTCGAATGTTCTTGAAATCGATAATGCGGGCTTTTTTATGACACAACTTTTAATGCGTGTTGGCNACAATGTCCGATCATAGTAAGGCCTTGGAATGATCATGCGTTAAACTTTTTTCACGGTAGACACGCGACCTCGTTAAATACGCTACTCCGAACATTGTGGGAAAGAAGCCTACAGAGAATCAGAACAGTCCCACGGAAATTCGACGAGTTTTGTTAAATCAGAGTGCGTAGGCGGTCTCCGCACACAAGCGATGCACGACAATCGCGGACAATGTGAACGCGCCGTACGATACTTAAAATCGCACCAAAAAACAGCGTACAACGACCGGGAAATGTTAACTTTAAAAAGAACACGGCCAAACGAATGCGAGGCACACGTTGTTTTAACCGCAAAGGTGCCATTTTCATGTATACGATCACGGAACGAACTTTATTTCTACGTTTAAGCTACACATGTGCATACCATAACCATGTGCGCTGCAATAACCAGATCTTCAAACACACAGACGCCTCGAGAATTGACATATCCAGGTCACCGACGTAGGGTGAATTTGTCAAGAATATATATATTGAGCATGTTACTGTGGTGATTTCATAAATAGAAGATGTCCGGTTTGTCCTCATGTTTGTCTTGAAATGTCCCTGCTACACTTGACAAGTAGGGGTATCAATTGGTACATCGTGGCGTCGTGTACAATGATAACAAAACTAAGATTACGCGCATGGTTTGTACATTACATCGGCAACTATATCAGCTTTAGCAAACTATGACCGAACTATCTTAGATATGTAACGTGACGATAGGGAGATGAAACATAATGAACATAATGAGGTCAAAGTTTGTTACAGTTGATTTAGTTTTTGTGGGACGTTTTTAGACTATTTCTGTAGAATGCGGAAGTAAACCTTGCAACAAAAGGCCATGTGTATAAATTATAACTAAATTTCAGTATCCGGTACCTGACTTCGTTACGTTTACATACACTTATTGAAATACACAGAGCAAACAAAACTATACCCTACCCAAATATTTGAGAGTAGTCTTTACTTATTTTAAGTTTATCATAATTATTAAGAGAATGTATAATATTTTTGATAGTAACAACTACAAAGCTTTTTGTGGTATGAATTTAACGCTTTTAATTGAATTATTTGATCATTTGTCGTGTAAAATCTTAACAAAAATACATGTTTGACTGCCAGGATAACTGTACTGCCGACATATATGCATTCAAAATATAATATGATTTATTTTTAAACCTATAGTAGAAACGTTTTAATCCCTATTTATATTCAGAAAATGGCGGAAGGAGGTATAAGGCCTACAGGATCAGAGTCTGAAATCAATCTCATACACAGTAGCCTATACAGTCGTCACTCACAGGCAAGTAAACACACAATGTTTGCATCAAATAAAGGCGCTGGTGACCTTCAAGTAAGGGTTATATTTGCGACAAACATCTTAGCACCGCATATTGCCGTCATTTTGTCCGGGCAAAACAACAGTTGTTTGATGTGTACAAAGTCTATTTTAAAGTTTTTATATTCATCCAATTTGTGGAATAAAAGTGTTAAAACCGTTCAAATATAGGGAATATAACAGGACTGTTGTGTTCCTGTTTGTTGTATCGCAACAGTTGATTGTGTACCGTTTTATTTCACGAGTCCGAAAGGCATAGGAATACGATGTCACACAATAAACGAGTGAGACACAATACACCGGAACACCACAGTATTGAAATACTGTTTTTAACAATATTTCATAACAATAAAATATTGAAAAATAGTCTAGAAAACAAACCAATCAATTTGAAAATCGGTACATGGACAGTAATGTGTTCGTATAAGAATAAACCTTCCCCACCCAGTAGTTCTCGGATCATTACGGATAATTACGATAAAATCCGCTTTGCCAATCGTTGAATACGGAAATTTATTATATACCTGCTTTATGTTCCCAAAAAATACAAGTTGTATCACACCGGAACACC
>VMBQ01008365.1:0-38618 GCA_007657795.1 Dreissena rostriformis
TACAGATTGAACAATAACCCCATGGTTAATATGTCTGCGAGATCAACAGATATTGTTTCAAACATGAGATGACATTACAAAAGTATATGCTTATGTCAGCCACCTTAGAGAGCCATTACAAATATAACCAAGGTTATCGATGATAAATTGAATCGTCGGAAACAGACGAAATCTGGAAAATGTCAGTTTTTTTTTCATTAAGGTTATCTTGCATGTAGCCAATGCATATCATCATATATTGTACTCTTAGTTTATAAATGTGGAAATTGCTTTGCTGTTTATTGTTATGTTTTGTGTTTATGGCATCAATTACATATATCACAGAAGTTAATTAATAGTTCTTATCGAATAAAATAAACCAGAGATACAACACCTGTACATAGGGCCATCTGAGTTTTTTTATAAAAAGAATATCAATTTGCCTTTTTCTCAAAATCATAAAAATGCAACCAATATACAACACGTTTGTCTAAAATACCACGCATACCTGCAATTAAGTAAATGGATGCATATGCACGTGAACAATACTGAAAAAACATAATCATCAAAATAAACTTAAATCAACACGAGCCAGAAATATCGCGATGATGTACATATTTTGTGTCTGAAACTTGAATAGCTAACGCATGTTACAAGCGGATTTGCACTTAAATTACACACGTGTCATGTTATCGGAGTGAAAAGGTATAATCACGACCGACGGAAGACATCATGGGATTGAAATGTGTAGGAAATTTACAAAGCAGTTTGCAAGAGCCCAGTGAAAAAAGTGGTGTTAAGGCCTAGTCAAAGAGCGTTTTTTCTCTTTTTTGGCGCCTATATGTTCACATAAGGTCTACAAAGCGAATGATCCATTATGTGTGTTACATTACCATTTTTATGCAAAAGAAAGTGTTATTTCAATAACTTTAAAAATATTGTATTATATAATTGTATTATATCTATATTTATTTCAACTCAACTACATAACGATATCAATATTTCTTGACTGCCGTAGTTAGTTGAATATTTATCTTGATAATCACTAAGATTATTAAAATGTGTATTGAAAACAACAANTAATTTGTGAATACATGTTTATTAAGAAATAATCATGGGTTAATGTTTTTTTCCGTTCTTGTTTACGGAAAGGTTGTTATTCGGTCAGATTCACAATGGATCTGATACAGTTTCCAAGTTATGATGAAATCTTAAAGGCATAAATTTGAGAAATAATTAATGTTGTAGGTACAGGCACAGAGTAAAGGTGTTTTCTAACGATAAGTTGAAAAGCATACATGCTCATTATTCTCCAAACCATTTTAGCCGTAACACTCGTCAACATGATGTTCGCCTGCGATAAGTGACGTCAATTGAGACTAAATGTTTGATAATGATGACGTGCGTAACACATATAAATGAACACTTATCTGACAGATTATTGTCAGAACTTATACCCTGTGTGTTATCACGATTGAAGTGCAATGGACTGGAACTATAAACCTCGTATATTACGTTGACTTTTTTCTGGTGATGGCTTCACGGTATCATCGTTTTTCGTGTAACCATGATGCTGTCCACTGATTTGCCCATGTTCTGCCACATCCTACGCTGCAAAAGATACTTCCTTTGCTACGATAGAAACGACACTTGATGACGTTGAAACTATAAGTTGGAAACGCTGTTTCTGGTCTTGTTTCAAGTGTACATGATATCCGCTACTTCCGGCTTGGGGGTCAGCGGATAATTTGGCTTTTATGACCGTTTCATTAGCTTGATTGTTTCCATCGCGACCTGACCGCCGAGTAGATGCACGTCTGTTAGAGCCACCTCTAGCTTTCCGCACTGTGCCTTTACGAACAAACATGTTTAACACTAAAACACTAGTCCTGTCTACCAATGCAAAAAAAATCTAGCCAAAGAAAAAGTATTTGATACAAAAAAGTTGTAATAAGACTTATGCCGTATCTTTACTCCCAGACATATTCGCATGTTTCTGCTTAGATAAATGTTTGTCGCATATACCAAGTAGTTACCAATAGAGAAATATATTAATTGTGTCAATCACATCCGCGATAATCGATATTTATTCAAAGCAAATTCCAAAGATACCGAGCGCTGTTACATGGCTGTTAATATGAGCATCAAATCCATACTATCGGTAAAATCACATACTGGAGGTCCGTTTAATACGCATGTGCAGACGAAGATGCCTATTTGGAGATGCTGTGACATCTATAATAATTATAAAAGCTTCTCAGATCCAATAGAGGCGACCGTATCGCGACTGTGAACAGGAGTTGATTGCCGGCAGCTAACATGGGCGGGATTTTGTTAATTCAATCACACTTAGAGAGAATGAAGCATATATACATTATAATTGACTACGGATAATTTTAATAATTATAAAAGCTTCTCATAAACAATATCGGCGACCGTATCGCGACTGTGAACAGGAATTGATTGCCGGCAGCTAACATAGACGGGCATTTGTTAATTCAATCACACTAAGAGAGAATGAAGAAGATATACGTTATAATTAACTCCGGATATTTTTTATACACACATTCTTTATTACCGTTAACAATGAGTATGAATGAATTATAACAATTCTATTTTATTTCACGTGTTCCATGAGACTTAAAAATAGTTTGCAACGGTGTAGAACAGTAGCACTAGATTGTGTTCGAACATTGTTCATACTAGAACAAAGGCGATCTTCATAGTATTTTGATAAAATAAATAACCGGCTTACAGAGTTCAGCATTCACGTTAAAACCATTAAGACCATTTAAAGTTTTGAAACCAATCCGGACATGTTTTTTTTTGCCGACATTGCTGACCACTCTATAGTTTTGCTAGTTAATTAATTCGTTTTTTCACTCCATTTGTAAAACAGGTTTAATGTTAATAAACCTCTTTATATTATAATATAGCAATTGTTAAATAAGTTAACCGTATATATTCCAAACCTTTTGCATAAGTTTACGTTCCAATGTTTTAACGGAATTCATAAAGACCAGGGCAACTCAGTATGCTATTAATGTGTAAGCATAACAATTATTGGAACCGACATCTATGATGTTTATCCATCAATGTGCATAGGATGTAAATTTCCCCGTAAATTGTTCCCAAGCGTAATAGCTGTCACCATGCATTATATTACCTACTATGAGTTATATAGTTGCAGATATGTATGTTTTTTATAAATATCAAAACTCTACAGGGAACATTGGAAAAATCGTTAACAAAAAATGGCATTCAAATCACAGAGCTAGCTGTTGATTTACAGGCGTATATTTCCTAATAAGTGGTGCGTACACACTTTGCTATTTTTATAAATCGCTCACAAACGGGTGTTAAAGCAAATGAATATTTTAACGGCATTATAGTTCTATTTGTACATTAAATTGTGCACTTAATGCTGAGAAAAAATAGAATAACATAGAAGGACATAATGATGTTGAAAATGTGAGAGGCAGTGATTTAATGTTTTTTATATTATGTTTTATATCAATTAAAAGTCGGGTTTTCGTTGTTGTTGTTGTTGTTGTTGTTGTTTCGCTGTTCTTGTTTATCTAAAAATAACCAATTATCTCTCTTTTAAGAGCACAGCGGTTTAAAGAGCAACTGCTGTAAACAATGGGTCGTCGAAAGAATTCATTAGAGCCGCGGGTCTTATGCGATGTGCGGCCAGTCGCACAGTCTGGCGAAGAGTTATCCTATCCGTTATAATGTCACGAAGGGTTTCGTGTTCACATTAACTGACAGCGCAGCTCCTGACCAAACTGTGCGAATGCTCAGGCTGATATGGAGCTGCGCTGGCCGCACATAGCATTAGACCTTATTTTCGTATCGCCTGTCCTGTGATACCGTTACTTCTATATTCTTTTCTTTAGTACCAAACAAGATTGAATAATTCGCCCTTTAAATGTCCTTGCAATTTTCCCCGAACATTTTCTTCTTTCGGTGAACTATGTTTCGTTATGTTACTTTCAAAATAAACTACAACCAGTCTTATTACATCATTCACCATTCAAATTATTGAGCCAATGATGTTTGTATCAGACACTTATCGTTACTTGAACTATTTAAATCATTCTTTTTCATTCTATTTTATACCTAACATAAAAACGTATTACTTTTTAATGACAGAGATTTTTGGTTTACCAAATCATTAATGAAAAATAAACACTATGTTAATTATTGGTGTTAAAATAAACATGTTGATATTATAAGTAGAAAAGTAAAACCTTTTTGTACAGGTTCGACATCAATTATTGCACGCGTTTAAATAGAACTCATAACGTTAACCGGAACTCTGTATATTCTCTTTTTGAGCATGGCGCATATTGGAAAACATTACCGTCACTATGTGCACTGTGTGAAGCTTTCAGTGTTAATTGCAACGCAGTAGTTTTCATCATCCATTAGAATAATTACAACGGATATATATGCAGATACATGTGACTTTTTTTATCTGAAAATGTTAACTCCAACGGGAATATCGAGAAAAAACGTCATTATAAGATAATTTGATGGAGGATAAATGAATTTTCGGCCAGTATAATTCAAATCCTTCAGCTATGGGTTGTTTTTAAAACAAGTCTTTCTCAGTATAATGAGTTGGTAACTGACCTAAAATAATATAGTAGACGATGGTAATGTGAATTTTTGATAATGTTATAGGAGTCTCAATTTGTTTAGTTGTTCGCTTGCGAACAACTAATGTTAAGAGCAAGTTTTGCAAGTAAGTCTGCTCTTAACTACGCTAAGAACGATAACCACCGCATCTGCCTGTGCACACTGATTAGCCTGTTTATACTTCACTACTTTTACACTGCAGACAGTGAGTGTGTGTATGTAATCAATGGTCATAAACAGCTTGTGCGACGACATTGGCCTGTTTGTCATTGAAATCTGTACATATTCGCTGCGTTCAGGGAAAACGGGGCTTAATGCATGTCAAATAAGTGGTGTCCTGTGCACACTGATTAGCCTTGCAGTGCGCACAAGCTTATCAAGGACGACACTTCCTGATTTCATGGTGTTTTTCGTTTAAAGAGAGTCTCTGGTACTGGGATGACAATTAATGCATATGCATTAAGCCATGTTTTCCCAAAATGAAGGTTAAATTATCTTTTCTAATAATGATTTGAAGAAAAAAAAGATAAAAGTGAAAATAACTTCAAAGAAACCTCGCTGACAAGGCAAATAAACAAAATCACTTTTAAATCAAATAAGCAACCAATGAGTTCTTAATTGTTACCTTGTGGCATTTTTTAGTAAACATCTAAAAGGGACCTTTTCACAGTTTGTCATTAAATGCTAAATATTGATAAATGTAGACATTGGATCTTAAAAGCTCCAATTAAAAAAAAACAATAATAAAATTAAAGAAACAAACAAAGTTACCCTCAACTGGGCTCGAACCACTGACCCTGGAATAAAAGTCTATCGTTTAGACCACTCGGCCATCCATGCTCATACAATGAGAGATGTATTTTATACTTTATATAAGCAATCCTCGTAGTATGAAAAAATATAACGACAACAACAGAGCTCTTCAAAACTATTAAATCGTTTAATTGTGTCAATTAATCAAAACGTGAAAAGGTCCTTTAATGTCTTCAGACTTGCAAATTGAATGAGTTCAATACACTGTCAGATCTAACATCATGTATAACTTACAGGATAAGTGTTTGCCTGTTAGCCTAAGGCCAGTAGATTAAAGCCCAGGAAACTCAATTTCAAAAGTTGGTTACAGTTGGGCTCAAAATCAGGGCAACTAGCTTTTTCAAAGCTTGAAACAACTAAATTCAATTAAACATAGAATACAAATTGGTTGATAGAGAATAAATCAAGTATAAGATACACATAACACAACATGTACATGATTCTAGGCTTGTTATTCTTTAGCATGGCAACCAAAATTCTAAAGATGGTTGCAAGTGCAGCAACCAATTGCGAGAAAGAGACATTTTTTTGTTATTTTGTCTAAGTTATCTCTACAACATAAATATGAGGATAAACAGTGCACCCACATCTCGACCTGTGCTTTAAGACACACTCGTTATAAATGTGAATGGGTTATGTTCATTTCAAACTTGCGATATAAAAAGCTATAACATAATTTTGAAAACTGAGTTGCGTCTAAGATTACGCAATAGCGAACAACTTCAGTGCATTCAGCGCTTTGGTTCATTACTCAGAAGTTCCGTGTTCAAACATAGACTTGTTCACGGGCCTTCGATGTAAGCTTAGCCTGTTAAATTAGCGTGGTTTATTATGAAACTGTAAAGTTTAACATATAGGCGATGTTTTATTTTCACGGCATGCTTCCAATATTCATTTGGAAATTACATATATGCTTGACATGCATACCAAACAAGAAGACATCATGTGATGTATATGCTCTTGCCAACGCATCTGTATCTGATATCGTTTAAGAAAATAGTTCGGTCCAATCTTGAAATAAAGACCTACTTTAAACATAAAATAGTTCAACTTAATATAAATTGTTTGAGATGAAAGCAATAATACATACTCCTTTAAACATATCATAATTCAACTTAAGGGGTGTTGCGGCAGTTTATTTAACCGATGATATATTTATAGCAACACCTGTGCTTTTCTCACAACCCAATAGCTTTGTTATCAGAATCATCACAAATTAATGACCGAGTAAGTTCATAATAGGTACTCAGTGGTTCGATCCCAGATGCGGTTACCTTTTTTAATTCTTTTTTTCTTTCTTTTATTTAATTCTTGTTTTTTTCGTGGAGCTCTTTAGTCATGTTGTTAACATTAATCAATTTAAAGCATTTTATAACAAACTTCAAAACATGCCGAAATCAGTCAACAAGTCCCTGTTATTGATGATTAAGGTCGAGTTTGATACTGTATAGTCTTGTGTTTGTGATTAAATATTGAATTAGTGTTGTGTTTTTTTGTAGGCTGTTGTGATCCCAATTAAGATTGTAAACAATCAATAATGTTTATGCATATATCTAACAGTCTATGTACCGGTACTTGGGTTTCGCCTTAATGCTGTATTTTATGAAATTTGACATATAGACGGTAGGGATAGTTAAACAAAAAAAATCTCTGTTAAAAGTGCGGTGACCCCCTTTTTTATTTTTGTTTTATGATAACAATACGTAGATGAACATATTTGAGCAGTTTCGCAGAAAGTTATTAGATAGAACTTTTTTAAATTCCATTTTTGTGGTTAAAATAGTAAAAAATTGACGTTTTTTTGGGTGACATAAAAATTATAAAAATTAAATTTCTTAAAATTTAACTTGTGTTCTCCATTTTTTTGGTTGTTTGTGGTTTACTTAAATGGTATATGATATATATTAGCTTATATAATCTCTACATGTTTCCAATTTCATAGGTTATTAATCATTATTATGCAATTAGAGATTTTTCAGTTTTAATGAAAAAGTACATATTATATAATGGTGAATAAAATCCAAACAAAGCCGGTGACCCTATGTTTTTATTGCATTTTTCATTTAGTATTTGTATGTAGTACTTGAATAAAAATTTTGAGCAAAAGTTATTANAACAGCAGAAGGAAAATACAAACATTCAACAGAAACATTTTATATGATGTCCCTCTAAATAAATCGCAACAAAAAGAAGTTCAAACTACACTTGCAAGGGCACCGAGGTTTGTCACACACAAGTATACCATAACTATTATGTAATTGAGAATTTAAGGTGTTAAATAGTCTTATGAAATATATCTTATTTCATAGTCAACTATCCTAGACTGTTTACAAGTACGCATAACTTGTAGTGCATGTAAATCATTTGGAAACGAAGTCACATAAGTGATTATATTCAGAATAGCATAGTTGTCATAGTAAAAATGCAATAGCTCAAACATATGTTTAAATATGTCTAAGTGATGGAAAGTTCATAATTAACAAATTGTGGAACACACAATAAATATATACATGGTATCTACACACATCCTCAGCTAAACGGTCATTTACGAAATAAGGCAAAACAACACGAAGTTCACGACAGTTCAAAACCTTAAGACGGCATCTTCATTGCTTTTTACAAACCATACATCCCAGTCAGTATGATGTGGCTTGGCACTTATATGAGCTCGTTAACAGATCGGAAATCGGGAAACTTTCCTTATTGAACGGCGGTGCTCTTCTCGTAATTCGCTAAACAAATGTTTATATCAACCGTCGTACCCAACGAACGCAACAAGCACATCATATGAATCGTTTTATCCTTCCTATTGATCAAATCGAAGGTTCAAATAGTTATAATAAAACTATGGCAGAACACTAAATGAATATCCTTTGGTTGGCTTTTGCGATTCATCTTCTGTGCGATTTATAACTGAGTTACCTGTAGATTAAAGACTTTAGTTTTTAAAACAACCAGAAACCTTCTCGTGATTGTACTTATGGCATACTGTATGAGCTATATATTTTAAACGTATCGCTAGCCTTGTACGCAGAGAGCAAGTACACGGACACGAAGGCTCATGGCAATGATACTACAAACATGAATACTAACAATCCTGAATCACAGGTGGCACCTTTAATCGAAATATTTTAACTCATAGTATGCATATATTTCCAGTTAATAAATGTAATATAAAGTAACAACTGTCAAAAACTATGCTAAGATAGAGTAATGTGGTTGAAATCTTCTTTCTCTGAAACGTTGCAAATGCTTTAACATTATGTTATGCATCACATCTAAAGACATTGCCATTTAGCGTTAAACGTATTGGGCAAGTTGATGTGTTCGTAAAAAGTGTTATCGAACTTGCTTTCTTACTCCACTTGTATTAACCCGAGTTCATCACAAATATACATTAATGTAGACGAATTTTACTAAGTATACTTAAAAATATATACAGTGCGGTGTGTACCAAAATATTCGTACACAAAAACATAGAAGACAATTCATATAAATATATGATTAAGACGATATCATACAATACTTTACATTTTTATCGTAAATGTCCTATATTTGCACTAAAATGACAAAGATTATCAATCCGAATAACATTTAAATATTATAGGTTTTAAAATAACAACAATTTTAAAAGAATCTACAACTCTGCATAACACGTCATATATATACATTTAACAGACGCGAACTATTGGTAAAGTCGCATATGTTCTTAAATACGTATGTGGGAGCCGACACGCTTAAAAGGCAATGCTGTGATATCTATAATAAGCTTCTTTAAACCAATAGCGGTGACCGTGTCGCGAAAGTACAAAGCGATGACTGCCTGCAGTTAACAAACTCGGGATTTTGTTGATTCCATTAGAGAATGATGCATTTATAAAGTACTGTTTACTGTGTATAGTTTAGAATCTTCAGAACAGTTAAACAAATTAGTTTTATTGGCGGATCGGCAATACTCCATTTTTGTTTCGTCAACACAAAAATAGTCAAGAACGTTTTTATTATTGAACCGAATTCGGCAAAAACACTTTCATAGTGAAATGTGACTTCTCAAACACATTTCTACCATGGGCCAAAGTGGTAGGGGTATACTTGTTTTTAGGTTGTCTATCTGATAGTGTATCCGTCTGTCTGATTTTTTTTTCGGGACATATCTAAAAAAACTGGTATTAACTTGTTATTTCCGATGTTCACATATTTCAATGAAGATTAGTGCAATGTATAAATAAACAATCGTAAGCGAAGTGCGAAAAACTACATGTATTGCCCATAAATGCTCATGCTAATTGTGTGTCTGCGTCATTTCTCAAAACTTATCAAATGCTTCAATTTGAATCTCTCTTAAAGCACTTATTGGTGGGAAATGCAGAGTAATCAAAATGTTTATATCGCATAGAGATTACTGCTGACAGAGAAAATAACAACAATTGAATGAGTGATTATAAGATATTGTGTGAACCATTCATAGGAAAAAAGTTATAAAACTCAAAATTTGTAATTTCTTCGTTAAGTCAAACACGTAAAATAAGCTAAAATACATTCCAAAACTACTACAGTATATCCAAATCGTAAACAAACGTTGCAAGCTCCTGATGCTGCTTGTTTATATTGTATGTTATGCCCACCTTAACGACGAGACAAAGAGTGCAGTGGCCCTACCATTCTGGAGTATTGACACAGGAAACTTGACTTTTGTAAGTTTGATGACAGTTTTATGCCTTTAAGTCTTGTGACAGTATTATGGCATTTCACATGTCAACCATAAAATTGCGTTAGACGCAATCGTGGATCGTAAAAAAACGTATGTTTTCGTGATGTGACGTTGTAAAAAGTATAGACTTTTTGAAACCTTAAGGCACCGTAATAAGATCGTCTTCTATCTAGACCACGCCGTAATAAACCGTGAAAATAAGAATTAATGGTGATTTAATACGGAGCAATACGGATCATTACGTTCTGATACGGTTAAGTAAGGGGTTTTTTTCGATTGGTTGATCCGTGGTAAACTTGAGAGCATGTTAAAAAGGATTTACGGATATACAAGAACTTCTACTTGTGACTACGGACACAAGAAGGAAAGCTACTGACTAATACAGACGGCCACGAATGAAGCCGGATTGTATCCGCCGCTAATCCGGTGCAAAAACTTCGTGAATATGTGACCTCGGCATATGATGAAGCGCACGAATATATCGATTTACAGGTTTGAAGTCTGCAGAACTAAACAAAATGTTCCTCAATACAGATTGTTTCTTAATACCACATGTTACTCATGTTGACAAATATTTAAAGTCTTTACTAGCTGCGAAGACATGAAAAGATTACATTTAAATTGTTATCCTTCTCCGACCCAACCTAGCCAAACGCTCACATCCAATGGAAGGATATGACGTACTAGCCGAACCCTTCAATAATACGTCTGATGCACTAGATATTTAAATATATCTCGCTTAATGTTTACGTGTGCGTATTTAATCGCCTCGTCTCGCACAGATGTGGGTTTATTTCGAGAACATGATAATATCAACCGTCCGACGGAGCGAATACAAAAAGGATGATATGATCCTCAATGATGCTACTTTTACATCGGAAACCTTTGAGACAGGTTAATACAGCCCGTTGTGTTTTTTTTTACTACATAACGTCATATTTAACTTATTCTAACCTGCAGGATTCAACACAATAGTATAAATAAATGTCCCAGCATTTGAGCATGCTTGAACACAACTTACTAGCATGTTGATATTTGATTATTGTCTTAAAGGAATCATTTGTGACCAAATAGCAATAGCGACTTCCAAGGGTAGACGAACAACTTTTTTTAATGTTATATATATACACAAAGATTTTAAAAATTTAGAATAAATAAATAGTTTTGCTAAACCTTTTCCTGCTCATGTCTCGTATTAACCTTAAAAGTCAATCATTGTATAACGTACAATCTTCACCATGATGTATAAATCATTGACATTCATTAGTGCGAATTTAATTATAATTCAATATTGTCAGATTCAATCTGTCCGGCTGTGCTAATTGAGTTGCATTTGAAGAGCACGGAAGGTGGGATAAAGTATTGATTATTCTTGCAGTAATGGCATTGCTGAATTACACATACATTTTAAGGGACTGTATACTGGAACTACAGTTTCATTTATAAATTTTCAAGTGATACAATTATAAAGCCTTACAAATGAGAAAAGATTGAAAAATTTGGAATATTTATTTGGTTAAAATCTTTTTTACAACACGTGTATCATTTACTTGAAGTATGAAATGCTTCACACACACACACACACAAACACACAACCTAATTGGCGATTGGTTGAGGCGATTGCCTTTTGTTCTTACGAAAATCCATGGGGACAATTTGTTTTTCTTAATTTATGCTTTTTTTATTATAATAAATCTCTTCAGTGCTGATGCTTTTATCTAGTCATTTAACGGATTTACTGACACGCATAAAAAATGACAAAATCGGTGAACAAGTCCCTTTTACGAAACTTAAACATTAACTTACATCTGTCACATACTTTAAAAATGCCGTTTAACTTTATTTTTATAATGGGATGTTGATTGTGAAACAAATGTAGGTTGCTTTAATACTATTCAATCTCAACATATTACACTTTAAATAGAACAAAATGATCATAAAGCAATACCTCTAGCAGCTTGAATAACAATACCATGGTTAATATGTCAGCTAAATCACANGACCCTATGTTTTTATTTCATTTTTCATATAATATTAGTATGTATAACTTAAATATAAATTTTGAGCAAAAGTTATTAGATGGAAAAAAAATCAGCAAAACTGCAGCAACACCCCTTAATAAAAGTGAAATAGATTAAAGCAATAATTAATACTTAAAAATTAATTTAGAGAAAAATACTTTTCCTACTTACTATTAAATTTAATGCTAATGTTAGCAAAATGAAAATTCAGAAAAGTTAAGGTATTCGAACTGAAAGACCGCATATTGATTTCTGCAGATATTTCATATTGATATGGTATTCTGCACATAAAATCAAATTTTAATAAAAACAATACCAAACTATTAAGGATTCTCAGACATTTTATGATGCCAACCCTCAATCTTTTCCCCAATATTTTCTGAACAAATTATATACCAATTTAACTCTCTTAAACATAAATGTGAATCGAAAAAGACTAATTCGGTATAAATTTGAACATAAATCCTAAAATACAAAAAAAACATACATTCATGATAGTAAATAAGGGGTACAATTTGTAATTTGAAAACAAAATGTGTAATCTACCCTCGAACAACTAGAAAACAAAGCAATCTCTTGTCAAAGGCAACTATTAAAAGAATAGTTCAAAAATAAACAGCAGAAGGAAAATACAAACATTCAACAGAAACGTTTTTTATGATGTCCCCCTAAATAAATCGCAACAAAAATAAGTTCAAACAACACTTGCCAGGGCACCGAGGTTTGTCAGACACGAGTTTACCATAACTATTATGTAATTGAGAATTTAAGGTGTTAAATAGTCTTATGAAATATATCTTATTTCATAGTCAACTATCCTAGACTGTTTACAAGTACGCATAACTTGTAGTGCATGTAAATCATTTGGAAACGAAGTCACATAAGTGATTATATTCAGAATAGCATAGTTGTCATAGTAAAAATGCAATAGCTCAAACATATGTTTAAATATGTCTAAGTGATGGAAAGTTCATAATTAACAAATTGTGGAACACACAATAAATATACACATGGTATCTACACACATCCTCAGCTAAACGGTCATTTACGAAATAAGGCAAAACAACACGAAGTTCACGACAGTTCAAAACCTTAAGACGGCATCTTCATTGCTTTTTACAAACCATACATCCCAGTCAGTATGATGTGGCTTGGCACTTATATGAGCTCGTTAACAGATCGGAAATCGGGAAACTTTCCTTATTGAACGGCGGTGCTCTTCTCGTAATTCGCTAAACAAATGTTTATATCAACCGTCGTACCCAACGAACGCAACAAGCACATCATATGAATCGTTTTATCCTTCCTATTGATCAAATCGAAGGTTCAAATAGTTATAATAAAACTATGGCAGAACACTAAATGAATATCCTTTGGTTGGCTTTTGCGATTCATCTTCTGTGCGATTTATAACTAAGTTACCTGTAGATTAAAGACTTTAGTGCCGTGCTTTTTTAAAACAACCAGAAACCTTCTCGTGATTGTACTTATGGCATACTGTATGAGCTATATTTTTAAAACGAAACGCTAGCCTTTTACGCAGAGAGCAAGTGCACGGACACGAAGGCTCATGGCAATGATACTACATACATGAATACAAACATTCCTGAATCACAGGTAGCATCGAAATATTTAAACTCATATCATGCATATATTTTCAGTTAAGAAATGTAATATAAAGTAACAACTGTCAAAAACTATGCTAAGATAGAGTAATGTGGTTGAAATCTTCGTTTTCGGAAACGTTGCAAATGCATTTACATTATGTTATGCATCACATACGTAATAGTGCTTTTTTCAGCTTCATGCAATGCCATGAGCGTGATTCAACATGAGTGTTCAGTATCAATTAATTATATCGGATCGTTTTTGCTTAAAGACAAATGTTCTATTGTAGGTTTCGTTCACAAAGAAATAGTGAATTTGAACTTCAGTGTAAGCGGTCTAAAGACATTGCCATTTAGCGCAAAACGTATTGGGCAAGTTGATGTGTTCGTAAAAAAGTGTTATCGAACTTGCTTTCTTACTCCACTTTTATTAACCCGAGTTCATCACAAATATACATTCATGTAGACGAATTTTACTAAATATACTTAAAAATATATACAGTGCGGTGTGTACCAAAATATTCGTACACAAAAACATAGAAGACAATTCATATAAATATATGATTAAGACGATATTATACAATACTTTACATTTTTATCGTAAATGTCCTATATATGCACTAAAATGACAAAGATTATCAATCCGAATAACATTTAAATATTATAGGTTTTAAAATAACAACAATTTTAAAAGAATCTACAACTCTGCATAAAACGTCATAGCTATAAATTTATTTAATAGTATTTATTTAGCTTGGACTATTTTTGCTTTAAAGACATAAAAAAACGTGAACTTTTTAACAATAATTTGTTCAACGAGTTGTGAATGCCGTTACATTATGCTGTTTAGTGGATTAAGTTATCATATTTAAACAAATCATGTTTCCACTGTGAAGTGAACGTGGGCTCTTGGAATTAGAAGGATATAGCCTTAACAACTTGGCAAATCCAACTAGTGCATGAATAAATTGTCTACATGCAAGTAAAACAAAAACAAAAACAAAACTATATTTTAAAGTGGTCAATATTGATTGTCTGCAAACGATATTCAATATAAATGTGCTATAAACAAGTTTTCATTTTAATTATCAAACTAAAGGGGCATACGATTGTGTCACAGCTTTTCTGTCCATTCCCTTTTTCCGTCCGTTCGTATGGTCTTCGAGCGTATGTCAACAAATAGTGTTACTTACTCTCGCAATTTAAACTTTAAAAAAATTATGCTTATTTGATTGATTTGTTTTTGGCATCATAGGAGTTTTGAAGTCATTTGCTAGAAGATTGTTGCAATAAAAATATAATTTTACAAACACATGCATAAGAATGCGAACGAGTAATTTCAAACACTTTACCCGACATCAAAAACTTTTGGACTTGCGTTTCGTGATACTCAACATAATTACGGCTAGAAGAATACAACTTCACAAACAATAAAGTTGTCATAATAATGTGTGTACCTGGTAAGTTTGCTGGTATTTTTCCGACATACGCAGGGTAAGATCTTTATTAATCTTTAAGAACAAAATAGTACATGCCTGTATACGCATGAAACGCAAAATGCATTACAGAGAGCTCTGGAATGTTAACAACATATGAACGAGGATTTCAACTTTTGCTTCTGAGACCTTTGGAAGTTTTGTATCCAACATCAGCAGTAATGACTCTCAGTTTAGCAGTCAAGGGACATTTTTCGACTTAAGTTTCAGGTAACCCTTAAAATATGACGATAATTATATGAAGGCAAACTTGTTCTCGTATTTTCTTACTCATATTTTGCCATCATAAGCTGTGTTTTGACAACCAGCGGTTTGTAGAGACATTCGTGTCCTTCTGTTACATATGTAAAATGTATATATTGTATCTAATTTACATTGTTTGTAACTTGTTATATTGATCTTTTATGCATACATTAGCAGCAACAAACGTAAAACGTACATGATAATGCAAATGGCGAAATACCATGGAAAATAGGTAATAGCTTTAATGGAAGTGTTAACGTTTTCGTTTGTATGGGATTATCGACACCTGGTACGAAATAACGCATGTAGTGGTATTTGACAGTTTTACGTTCAATGTCACTTCCAAAGCAGAGTCCAAACGCTCTTAAAACGCACACAAGTGTATTATCCACAAAATAATTATTTCAGTAGCAGGCGTCAACATGTTGTTCGCTTTTGTTGAATGGAATCAATATAAATTGAATGATTGTCAATGGCATGCAAGGAGTACGAAATCAAACACAAATAATGATGACTTATTAATTATTTTAACTGAGTGAGTTAATATTTTAAGATCAGTGCAATTTAACAGCATCACACTGACTAAATAGCCTTACCACAAAAGTCGTTGATATACTTCTTGCTGGTGATGGTTTTAAAGTTTCTTCGTATTTTACGCCGTTAAGATGCTGTCTACTGCTTTGTCCGAGTTCTGCAATCCCCTGAGCTGCACACGATAATTGCTTTGCAACGTTTGAAACAACTTCAGTAGACTTTAACATTGGTGACGCTAGAGGTTCGGTGTGGTCTTTTCCCGTCGGTACTTGATAACCGCTGCCTCCGACTTAGGGGTCAGTGGATGATTTGTGTTTTAATACCGTTCCGTTAGCTGGATTGTTGCCATCACGACCTTGAGGTCGAGAGGACGCACGTCTGTTAGCGCCACCTCTAGCTCTCCTTACCGTTCCTTTGCGAACAAACATGTTCCAAACACAAGCACACAAACTCAAAGCCGGTCTTTAAATAACCTCAGCTCACAAAAGCTATGTTTAAAAAATAAATTGCATGTAATTAAAGAAATGTCAATTTTAACTGCGATATATATTCAAACATAAATATTATTGTATTTGACAATATTAAAGTATGTCACACAATAACATGTGTTTGAAATGAAGAAATAGCATGTTAAAAATATCTTGTTGTTATCGTTTCAATGAAATCCACTATAATCGATGAATTCAATACAAATTCCAAAGAATCCGATCGCTGTTACATGTCTGTTGGAATGAGAAACAAACGCGAACTATTGGTTAAGTCACATGCTGCTGTATGTCCTTTAAATACGTATGTGGGAGCGTATTTTTGAAACCTTAATGCACCTTAATAAGATCGTCTTCTATCTAGACCACGCCGTAATAAACCGTGAAAATTAAGGATTAATGGGGATTTAATACGGAGCAATACGGATCATTACGTTCTGATACGGTTAAGTAAGGGTATTCTACGATTGGTTGATCCGTGGTAAACTTGAGAGCATGTTAAAAATGATTTACGGATATACAAGAACTTCAACTTTTGACTACGGACACAATAAGGAAAGCTACGGACTAATACAGACGGCCACGAATGAAGCCGGATTGTATCCGTCGCTAATCCGGTGCAAAAACTTCTTGAATATGTGACCTCGGCATATAATGAAGCGCACGAATATATCGATTTACATTCACAGACAATGGTTCTAACATAGTATACAGGAAAATATGCCTTATAATCATTTTTTGTGTTTTTTCAATGTTATAAATATACAAAAAGATTTTAAATTTAGAATTAAAAAAAAATAGTTTCGCTAAACCTTTTCCTGCTCATGTCTCGTATTAACCTTAAAAGTCAATCATTGTATAACGTACAATAATCAGCATGATGTATAAATCATTAAAATGCATTAGTGCGAATTTAATTATAATTCAATATTGTCAGATTCAATCTGTCCGGTTGTGCTAATTGAGTTGCATTTGAAGAGCACGGAAGGTGGGATAAAATATTGATATTCTTGCAGTAATGGCATTGCTGAATTACACATACATTTTAAGGGACATTATACTGGAACTACAGTTTCATTTATGAATTTGCAAGTGATACAATTATAAAGCCTTACAAATGAGAAAAGATTGACAAATTTGGAATATTTATTTGGTTAAAATCTTTTTACAACACGTGTATCATTTACTTGAAGTATGAAATGCTTCACACACACACACACACATACACACACAAACACACAACCTAATTGGCGAGTGGTTGAGGCGATTGCCTTTTGTTCTTACGAATATCCTTGGGGACAATTGTAGTTTTTTCTTTCTTAATTTATGCTTTTTTATTATAATAAATCTCTTCAGTGCTGATGCTTTTATCTTGTCATTTTACGGATTTACTGACACGCATAAAAAATAACAAAATCGGTGAACAAGTCCCTTTTACGAAACTTAAACTTTAACTTACATCTGTCGCATACTTTAAAATGCCGTTTAACTTTATTTTTTATAATGGGATGTTGATTGTGAAACACATGTAGGTTGCTTTAATACTATTCAATTTTAACATATAACACTTTAAATAGAACAAAATGGTTATACAGCAATACTTCTAGCAGCTGGAATAACAATACCATGGTTAATATGTCAGCTAAATCACAAGAAATGATCCCAACCATAACATGACATTAAAACATTATATGTTTATGGCATCCGCCATATAGGTCAATTAAAAATATACCCAATGTTATCGATGGATTATGTTTATAAATTGAATCGTCAGAATTTTTATCATTATCATAGTATGTAGTGTTAAAATGTGTTTTATGAAATAATGGTCAATTATGAACATTTCTATTCATACGACCAACATTATGTTTTCAGAACCACTTCATTATTCAAATATTATGTGTGCGATATTGTTAAGTGTTTTTGCATCATGTATTATAAAAAACGAATGGAAAAAAAACAACAGACGAAAGTTCGAAAATGTCAGGCGATTTGTTCGGGAGTTGTCTTTGTTGTTGTTATTGTCGTTTCTCAGTTAGGTTAACAAGCATGTAGTCAATGCATATCATCATATATTGTACTCTTAGTTTATTCCTGTATACATTGCTTTGCAGTTTATTGTAATCTTTTGTGTTCGTGTCGTTAATTACATATTTTACAGCAATAGATGTACAGTTCTAATAAATTACAATAAACCAGAGATAAAAAGTAAAATCATTTAAACTTTTCTCACCTCTTAAAACACTACATTTCACAACACGTTTTTTAATATGCCACGCATACCAGCCATTAAGTGAATGAACACATAAAAACGTAAACAATATTGACAAGAAATAATCATCAACATCAACTTAAATCAACACAAGTCATATATATCGCGATGGTGTACATATTTATTGTCTGAAACTAACATAGCTAAAGCATATAACAGGCGGATTGGCACAAAAATAACACAAGTGTCTTGTCATTGGAATAAAAAGGTATAATCACGATCGACGGAAGACATCACAGGGGTTGAAAAGTATAGGATATTGACAAAGCAGATTACATGTGTTGTAACTTACATTCATACTTTGATAACAAAACTTCTCGCATAGACAAGCCTTCCTGAATTCGGGTTTTTTTAGAGTGCCTAGTCGAAAGTCGACATATCCTATATACGCGAAAACGCTTAAAATGCACTACCATATACTATTAATAAAATGTTTAAATTTATTATGTAGTTTAGAGCTTAAAAGTCGCAAGGATATAATACTATAGAACATTTAATAGCATAGCATACACGCTGAATCACTGAATAATGTGTCAAAAGCGTAGGATATTATTTAAATATATAAAGCTAATTGAATGATGTTATGTCTAAATCACTTAATGCTCGAGTAATTGTTTCATTACTAGAATTGTCTTGAAACTGTGGAGCATCTGCTTTGAGTAGCAGTAGTACTTGTTTATATTAGTAGTCGTAATTTATTTACGATATATGGCGTCCGGTCCAATCATATTGAACAAGCATATAATATTCCAATTGGCAACGGGTAATGTTATATACATTATTTTTATGCAATTATACACATACATTTTGTATGCTATAGAAGCATGGTAAAATTCGTATATACATAATTCATTGTACATTATTCATCCTCAAAACTATTTCTTAGTTTGAATACGTAGTGAATAAACATGGCAGTATGTGTTTAAATTAATTGTAATTGTACTTGACACTATATAATAGAATTATTGTAACACGTAAACTTGAACACACTTGACAGTCAATTACAAAATGATTCTCATCCTCTATAATGATTTAACAGTCAGGAAAATATTGATCAATACCATAATGCTTCATTTTTTGTCATTGCATTTCATCGGCATCTAGTATCAGCATTAATTCACATTAACTATAAGAAACGTTACATTGCGTGAAAAAAAAATCTGCTTCTAGTGATTTATAACATGTACTATTTTTTATTCGGACACTATAGTACTGTTTGGTATGCTACTAGGACATAGGACGTCAAATTCCAAACCGTGCTATTAAAGGACGGCGGGCTAAAGTGAACACTTAACCATAGGAAGACTTTTCCTGTTTGTATTTAATTTTTAAAAGGCCCAACTACAAATTAAAAAAGACGTGTTCGACTTTGTTAATTAGTAAGTCTCATTTAATAGCAAAAGAGTTCAGCATGTACATTATAATGTTTATAATATATAACAAAAACATACCTTAAACAGATCTACTGTACATTTTTATTTACCTGGCTCTCATGTATACCGTTACCATAATTATATATAATCTAAATGCTGACATAAATTGTGTGTTTATTTCTCGGAGCAGTGTGTACTATCTTCATATATTTAACTCTTTATCTATGGAGGAACACAAGGAATCGGAATCAATTAATCAATAAATATATCCACTAAGTAAAACAGAGATAAAAATACCAAAGCGTTTATTGGAAACATTTTTTAAATTGTAATCAATTGCTAAATAATGTGTATACATGACGTACTCAATGCGTCTTTAAGGTAAAGCGGTTTTCAATTAATTTCAATAATTCCTATTGATTCTGATTAATATTTGTTTTGAGTTGATGCGATTATAGAATATTAAAACAATATAAAATACAAGCAATAAGGATTAAGAAACATTCATTTAAATATTTTAGATGACTTAAAAATTGAAATTAGAAACACAAATCACTAAAAATTGATAATCAAAACGACTGTTGCATTTGGCCGTGTTATGTGAATTTAAACACGATCTTTTATTGAACGTGTAATTTTTTGTATTTAACATCAGTCCTGTAGATGCGAGTCGCATAATTTGTAGGCTATGTTCTGAATATTTTCGAACACTATGATCAGGGCAACTTTAAAATGATTCAATGTAATCTTGGACCAAATCTAAGTCGGAAAATAATAGCATAGTCGTATCAACTTCAAGGAAGTATTTAAATTTGGGTATTTGGCTTTCATGTGATGAATTGCTTCATCTGCTTACTGGATTGCCTCATTAACGACATCAGTTAAGAAGAGAAAGGAAATTAGGTTATTAAGCTCCAGAAAATTGGATATCAGCTTAACCATTACCAATTTCGTTTTCTTAAAGAATTACTAAACGGGACTTTGCATTGGTGTTTATTACAGGGCTGTATTCCATGGAACATATACTTCAATGATAGTGCATAGTTGTTAAATGTATTCTTGAGATTTACACGGCCACACAAATATGTATCGATGATTTACAATCTGTTATTTTGACTTACACAAAATAAAGCTCAGTTTGTTTAAACATTTCTCCACCTAAAGATTAAAATAAATTGCAATGTATAATATGTTCACTATTTAGCCAAGTCATCGTTCAATACAATCGTTTAAAACAAATATGTCAATACTTGTATTACATTAATATATCCTAATATATTAGTATATCTGTTTATTGAATGCATTTAAAAAAATAACACTGACAAAAAATGACATACATCGAATACATTCAAATATTAGATTGCACTTTAATGTGCCGGCGCATATGTCATATTCATCAAAAGGTATTATCGCACTCTTGGATTGTCATCAAGTAATGTCCATCTTCGACAGTCGCCAGAGCTGGTGAGCAAGATCAAACACTTTATGATAGCAACATTAAATGTGTAATCATGGGCGCGACCTGAAACAATTGTATTTCAGAATGGTTTAAATTCGTAAAGGGTAGAGCGGCATATAATCTTTTCGGATCACATGTGGGATTAATTTTTTCATAGAGTCACATTACTTTTGTGTTTGCAATAAACCGCTCGATGAATGAAAACAACTCCCCAAAATAACATGTAAACATTATATGCATGTTTAACCAAACCACACTTCTGCTCGCCAATGTGGTTAACGAACACTTGATTCTTAGTGTACATACTTATTCCATTAATTGACAACTGCCGTACTTGAATCTGAAGTAAACAGAGAATGATCGAACAAATTATTGCATGACCAAGCCCAAAGTCATGTGGCCCGGCCGGGGTTCGAACGTGCGATCTTCGAATTTATAACATTGCGATAAACAAGTCGATATTCGAAACACTGTGCTTAATTTAATGTAAAATGTTATTCCGGGACCTCAAGTCACGTAAGTTATTAACGCAATATGGCTTCAATTAGGTAGGCTTCTCTACTATATCTCCATTCTCGATAACACTATTGATGCAACTGCTGTAGACTGACTCTATTAGACTCTGGCATAGTTTATAAATGTAATCGATAGCGTTATTTGAACTATAGTATTCTAATTTTAGTTTACAAAATTCTTATGAGAAAGTGGTAGTAACCATGACATCATTTGGAACAAGTTCAAATGATTTGTAATTACCTTTGCACAACGTTGCGGTAAACAAGCGTCTCGTAATGGTAGATAACGTCTAATACGTTGTACAATCCGACTTGACTAAACTTAGCGACGAAACGGTACAAATTTGACACATTAACAGTGTCACACCAGATAAATGATTCGGAGCAAAACATGTATAGCTAAGGTAAGTTTAACACAGCAAGAACAGTATTATTATGATCAACGTTTTTAGTAAAATATGTGTTGCGTAAAACAGTTGGATAAACGGTTGAAAGCAAAAACTAATTCGACATAATTGTTCACGAAATACGTCTCGAGTTTTGTTACATGACACAACGATTTAAATTCAGTTTACATGAGACGTATGTATTAGCAAAAATATATTTACCGCACTATAAAACATTGATTCCTTATTGGTTTAAAATTACGTTTTTTTGTTTTCACTAGGACGTATGACTTCAGCCTTAGCTGTCTTACGGAAAAGTAAAATGATCAAATGGCTTCATGCCTGATAATAACTTCCTGATAAACTCAGATACAAATTACAAATACATGCATGTAAAGCACACACGGGTTAATTACCCAAAAGTCAGCTAACAGATTCAAGACGATTTTGTAATACAAAGCATAATACGATCGTACTTTAGAGTTTCGCGNATCTATATGAGCCCTTGCATCAAGATCCAACACAAACCTGATCATTCTATTATGGGTGACCTGTAATTTATTCCTAAGTTCCTGAGACAAGCTGGTATACCAAATTGAACAACCATAATCAAAATGACACTGAATGATGGTTGTGACCAGTAACATTTTAGAGTTTTAGGGGTTAAGGAACTTACTCTCCCTGTACAAAAACTTTAACCT
Source organism: Dreissena rostriformis (assembly GCA_007657795.1). Taxonomy (NCBI): domain Eukaryota; kingdom Metazoa; phylum Mollusca; class Bivalvia; order Myida; family Dreissenidae; genus Dreissena; species Dreissena rostriformis. The sequence continues at coordinate 23,240 of VMBQ01008365.1, forward strand.
AGCATTAGCTTTCTTGATAGTTTACCTAGCCATTGAATCAAAAGATAGATTTTGATCAAGAGTGGCCTCAAGATACTTAACAGAATTCTTAGCTTCAATAGGATTACCATTGCATACAACATAAAGATTTGGTCCAGACTTTTACCTTGCTTTGGAACCAAACAAAACAGACTCAGTCTTACCCAAATACAAAGATAGTTTATTACAAATTAACCATTCACTTAGAACATTCATTTCGGAGCTCAAAACTGATTCAAGTTCAGACCTATCCTTACCAGAAACCAAAATACCAGAATCATCTGCATACAGTAATAATTATTCTTTACTGCACCAGACATGTCATTAACGTAGATTAGAAACAACAAAGGTCCTAGAATAGAGCCCTGGGGAACACCACATGTTATCTTTGCTCGTGAAGATTGACTACCACCGACATCCACCAATTGATGCCGATCCGACAAATATGAAGTAAACCACTGAACAGTACCCTTTGAGAGACCCAACGCCTTCAATTTCATCAATAGAATGACATTATCAACAGTATCAAAGGCTTTCTGCAAGACCAACAAAACCATATAAAATATGACTGAATTAAAACATTTCCGCCCATTTTACGATTGCATTGAAGCATTTCTTTCGTTTTCAAATCATTCAAAGACCGGTTGTTTAACTTTCAAAAGGTGTTATGAATAAAACTGGTCATCAACATTCTGAAAGATGCTAGCGCTACACGTGTTTGTTGTGCCAAAACTATATGAAATTAAAGTTAAAATTCTTTTATGAACAATTATATTGCAAATTCATATCTTACTTCTACACCCGTACATCTACAAAAAGTGTTTGGTTTCTTTATTTGAAGCATACTTGTAGATGATAACTGTTTGTTTGCAAAATCCAACAACTATACAGATGCACTATAGTTAAACAAGATAATTTTTTTTTAATATGATGAGCCTCAATGCAATGTGGTTTTAGCAATTGTTTAAGTTGGCACTTTCATTTGATAAAATTTATCCTGGAACAAATGGAATAATAAAAACAGCTTATCTGCTGTGTGTGAAAATGAATTATATAACGTATGATGATATAGGAAATATTATGGTGGCTTATCGTTATATTTGAAGACTAGTAGACTTCAATGCAAATACGCTTCCTAGACACACAGACCTGCAGATGAAAAGCAATGAATATCGCATTATAGACCCCCGTACCGAAGTATTGCATGGCTTTAGATTGGTTTTATCATTAACATCCAATCGTCTGAGTTTATCGCCAACGCGATGTCTGCATTTGAAAAAAAGATAAAATAACAAATATCTGAGCAAACAACAGTGGAGTAATGAGTAACGGGTCAATCATACAAGTTATAATGAAAGTTAAAATAATTGGGTTTTATATCCATTTTGTTATCTTAAATGATGCCTTCGCGATCTAATTGTGGAAAGATGCTCTCGAAAGACTCAAAGAGTTATAATGTCATAAACCCTTTGAAAGTGTCAATACGAAACAAACATTGAGAATGTGTCTGAAAAATGTAAAAACAAACAAAACATCGTATTTCTTTCCCTCCGATATATAATATGCATGAAGATGTACATATATTTGGCTTAGTAATAATACATACACGTTTAAATATTTACGCAATTATGTTGCTTTCAGAGTAAACGTGTTTTCTAACGGTAGGTTGGAAAGCATACAAACTCACTATCGCCGTAATACTCGTCAACATGATGTGGTACCAATTGAGACTAAATTTTTGACAGTGACGTGCGTAGTACATATAAACAAAAACTTGTTTGAAAGATTATTTTCAGAACTTTAACTTTAACTCACAATCTAATCATGATTATAGCGCAATGCGCTGGAACATCCTGTGCCGCAAAAGACAATTCCTTTGCTACGCTAGAAACGACACTTGATGACTTTGAAACTTCTAGCTGGAGAGGCTGTTTCTGGTCTCTTTTCGATGGTAAATGATATCCGCTACTTCCGGCTTGGGGGTCAGCGGATAATTTGGCTTTTATAACCGTTCCATTAGCTTGATTGTTGCCATCACGACCTGGCCGCCGAGTTGTCGCACGTCTGTTAGAGCCACCTCTAGCTTTCCGCACTGTGCCTTTACGAACAAACATGTTCAACACTGAAACACCAGTCCTGTCTTCCAATGAACAAATCTAACCTAACAAACAAATTAAGTTTGATACAAAATTAGTTGTTATAAGACTAAAGACGTATCTTTACTCCCAGACATATTCGCATGCTTCTGCTTAGATAACTGTTTGTCGCATATACCAAGTAGTTAACAATAGATAAATATATTAATTGTGTCAATCACATCCGCGATAATCGATATTTATTCAAAGAAAATTCCAAAGAAACCGAGCGCCGTAAAATGGCTGTTAATATGAGCATCAAATCCATACTATCGGTAAAGTCACATACTGAAGGTCCGTTTAATACGTATGTGCAGACGAAGATGCCTATTTGAAGATGCTGTGACATCTATAATAATTATAAAAGCTTCTCAGATCCAATATCGGCGACCGTATCGCGACTGTGAACAGGACTTGATTGCCAACAGCTAACATAGATGGGCATTTGTTTATTCAATCACACTAAGAGAGAATAAAGCAGATATACGTTATAATGGTCTCCGGACATTTTTATAACCACAATCTTTATTACCGTTAACAATGAGTAGGAATGAAAGCGTAAAACATGTGTCGGCTTATCATTAATAACAGGGCATATTATTTCTATTTTATTTCACGTGTTACATGAGACAGTTTGCGTCGGTTTAGAAAAAGTAACACCAGATTGTGTTCGATCATTGTTCATACTTGAACAAAGTCGGTCTTCATAGTATTTTGACAAATAAATAACCGGCTTACAGAGTTCATCATTAACGTTAAAACCAATTAGACCATTTGAAGTCTTTAAACCAATGCGGACATTATTTTTAGCCGACACTGCTCACCACTGTTGTTTTGCTAGTTAATTAATTCGTTTTTCACTCCATTTGGCAAACAGCTTTAATATTTAAAGGATACGCTATTAGCTAAGTGCTTACCTTATATTTAATGTTAAAATGAACCTCTTTATATTATATTCAAGAAATTAGAAATGAGTTAACCGTATACATTCCAGACCGTTTGCATAAGTTTACTATATAATGTTGTTTTTGTTTGTTTAACGGAATTCATAAAGCCCAGGGCAACTCAGTACGTTTATAATGTGTAAGCATTATGCTAACAACTTTTGAAAAAAAAAATATCTATTATGTTTATCCATGGCAATGTGCAAATGTTGTAAAATTCCCCGTAAATTGTTCCCAAGCGTAATAGCTGTCACCATGCATTAGGTTACCTACTATAGGTTTAATAAAGTTGCAGATATGTAGTATGTTATAAATATCACAACTCCACAGGGAACATTGGAAAAATCGTTATAAACTAATAGCATTCAAATCACACAGCTAGCTGTTGATTTTTTTATTCTATTTGTATACCTAACATAAAAACGTAGTACTTTTAAATGACAGCAGTGTTTGGTTTACCACACTATTAATAAAATATAAACATTTAGTATATATTGGTGTTTAAATAAACATGTTGATAGTATACATAGAAAAGTACAATCTTTTTATAAAGGTTCGACATCAATTCTTGCACGTGAACTCATAACGTACACCAGAACTACATATTCTCTTTTTGAGCATAGCGCATATTGGAAAACGTTACCGTCACAATGTGCACTGTGTGAAGCTTTCAGTGCAAATCGTTCACGCTTGCAATGCAATAATTTGCTAGTCCATTATAATTAGTATCACGGATAAAGTTGCAGATAAATGTGAATTTCTTTTTTTTTTAATGTTAACTCCAAAGGGCATATCGAGAAAAAACATCATTATAAGATAATCTGACGGAGGATAGTTTTTGACTGACCTGAAAAATATACTAGCCGATGATAATAAGACATTTTGATAATATTTTAGCATTCTCATTATTTTTCATTACTAAAGGGTTCAATGTAAGAACATAGACTAGTTAAAGGGCCTTCAATACACAAGCTTAACCTTTTAAATTAGCGCTGTGCATTATGACACTTCAGAGTTTAAAGTCCTTAAAGAGAGTATGCACGATATCGTCAAATATTTATGAATTTATATAAAATATGTTAACAACTAATTATACATATATTTCAATATGAATTAAAATAAAAGTTAAGAAGAACACGTGTCAAAACATGCGAAATAAGCCAGATAATTAAGTGTCGGCATCGGCTTAAACCAGCGCCAACTTGTCTTTGCGGCATTTTATGAAATTCGTCTTCAATGTATAACTTTTCTTGCCTATTTTGTGTTATTGAAACATATTTTTATCAATATATTACAATTTTACACATATACAAATCGTGCATACTCACTTTAAAATAGAATTTATTACGACACAAAGAATTTAAAACAAGCATTTTGTATCTACAAAAATCTATGTTACCAGAACACATATTGTTTGAAAGTTTGGCTATTGCTATAAGGAACATTGATTTTGTATTTTGTAACTATATTTTACGAAATACTTAACGAAATTTCCGTAGATTTTTTAGTATTAATGGCGCTTATTGCTAATGTACCGTTCGTAACAAAATAACTGAAAACACCATTTGAAGTTATACGGAGTTTTGCTACAAGGAGCTTTTTAAAAAGATTGAAAATGATGTATTGATGCATGTAGCTTGTCTATTGCATTTAAAGTGTAATCAATGCATACGGTATGTTGAAACAACTTCCTGACGAGTGGATGTTTGGCAGTCACATTAAGCACAGTTTAATAATTGTTGAATACAATGCCCGTGCCTAAAGCTAGTAACATTTTAGTCTCTGGAAAACGTCTTGGGAAGTGAAAGGTCGAAATATTTGCTCATTTGAGCACATTTATCATCTCAGTGTAATTATCTTAAAGGCAGTAAATAATGAAAAGTCCTCTGATACATTCTTATTTTATAAACGTTTCGGCACTTTTCTGTTATCAAGATACGGGGTAACTTTTGTTCATGACATGTTTATGTATTTCATCGTATAGCATTTTTAAAACAATCTAAGGCTGGAAGGTTAACATGAAAAAGAAGGCGAATGTGCGGAAGAAGCTGTAAAAATAGTAAAATACATATTAGAAAACGACTTTAAAAATTCAGATATCGTAGTAGAAAATGCGTTCAGAGCATGAAACAAAAACAATCAATGATAAACTGGCGATTTTCAGTTTAAAAAACAGCTTTAGAAAAAACCAATTATTAAATAACGGACGATTTAACTGGATTCGAAACTGAAACCGATTATCGACCAGTCAATGTGAGAAAATAAAACTGTGATATCGCAACGGTACGCTTTTGATTGACGGTCTGCGCTACCGATTGGGGACCTATACCGGCACAATCTGAAACCACGGGCCCAACGTCACGGGACTAGGAAGAAGTCCAGTTTTATTATGTCATTATTATTCTGAAATGGAACATAAAACTACCAGTAATATTATATTTTGCTCGAAATTGCAATACTATGATTGTAATTCCACTTGTTCATAATTAACAGATTTAATTCATCTAAACCATCCATATTAATACTTCAAACACTGTCACTCAATTCCCTTTTACGAATGTTTTGTATTATGCGTGTTTAATTTTGATCAGTACTTTATTGCAAAATTAACCATCATTTATACTGAACGATGTATTTTTTCCGATCCACAAGTAATTGCTAAGCGATTTATTGAATGATATAGCGAAAACAGCCTCGAAATCATATGAACAAGAACGAATTTGTGCAGAATTAAAAGTAATATGTGGTCGTTAACGTTGAGTGAGAATTGAGAGCCATGCATTGGCCATGACAGGTCGATGGTGAAACCTTTGTACAGTTGTCCTGGCTGGAGAATATTGATATCGCATTCCTTTCAACTGACGACAAGACATAGCTGCAAATTTCATTAATCCCGATATCTGATGGCCCATGCAACATACGTTAAAACAGGTTTCTTCCAAGGAATATATTTTGCAAACGATTTAAACGCGTTGTTTAAGAAGTTTGCGTTTGTTGTAATTGGCCATTTTATATATTGTGTTTTTTTCTTAATTGTGGGTAATTCCTGACAATATATTTATTTTTTACGCTTATAAATAAAAAAAATCCCGATTAGCAGTTCTGCTTCGAAAGGGTCTATCTGAATTAGACCAACGAAACAAATGTTTTAATAAGTATAACAGTAAATAAATAGCGACATAATGAATGAAAGAGAACATATTATCGCTATATGACATAAAATAGCTCATTCATGTCTGTTAAGTTATATGATTTTGGGGAAAACTTATATTTCAGAAACATCTTTTAATGGGCGTTTGAAGTTGATAACCTTGGTTTACAGTTTTACAATAGTAAGTTAATCAATTGCTAATAAAATTAGATGATAATATATTCCAAATGAGATTTTCCTTATATGCGTCAATGTTATACAAGTGATCCCCGGTGCGGAGCCAGTTTTAACCACAGGGGGAATATTAGAATAAGTTTGGCATAGGACCTTTATATGATGCTACATACAAAAGATCACAACCTTGGGGTTTGGGTTTCAGACAAGACATTTTAAAGTTTTCGCTATAGGCAATGTAAAATTGATGATCCTCGTCGCGGATCCAGTTTTGAACCCAAAGACATAAACTGAAAAACTCAGAAAATGACCAATAGATGATTCTACATACCAAATATAAATGCCATTGGCTTTCCGGTTTTAGACAAGAATAACTGTAAAGGTATTCCATATACAAGTCAATGTATACATGTTGACCCCCGGGACGGCGTCAATTTTTACCCCAGTGACATAATTCGAACAATCTTTGTTGAAGACAATTAGATGATGCAACAGCCAATATATGAAAGCCCTGGGCTTTGTGGTTTCAGACAAGATGATTCAAAAGGCTTTCACTATATTAGCCAATGTTAAACAGTTGACCCCAGAGACGAGGTTTACTTTGGCACCAAGGGAAAATTTAACATACTTTTAACATGACCTCTAGATGATTCTACTTACAAACATTGAAGATTTGGGCCTCGTGGTTTCAGAAAAGAAGATGTTTTAAGGTGTCATTCTATAAGTCTATCTAAAATGTTTTACGCTAGGGACGGGATCAGTTTTGACCCGAGGGACATAACTTTAACACAATTTGAAGAGATACATTAAACGATAAAACATACCAAATCCGTAAGCATTGGGTGTTTCGGTTTTAGACAAGACGATTGTTTAAGGTATTCCCTGTATAAGTCTTTGTAATATAAAGAAGTGAAACTCCAGCAACTGCAGCAGTATTGCAATTCTATCATACACACCTGTGTGGCCCTTTATTTATGGCAAGGAACCAATTGCCAAAACGGTACAGTACGGCACAAAACGAAACAACATATACACATAGTAGAATAAAGATGGGGTCACCGCCTTGGAACGGTCAATGCTAAGCATTGGGGGTTTAAACCGGTTATTGAGCGCTCAACCTCACACTTTGCCCAGCAATATTCATGATACATATAAGTGTAAATAAAATTTGACCTCATAGCATTGCAACTCAAATTAAACAGTAATAAAAGGGAATTAAAACGCATTCAATTTAATTACAATTTAATTACTCAGTGGTAGGAAGGAGACCAGAGCAACAGAGTTAAAACTTTTTGAGGCACGATGAAATGAAATGACTAACACGCATCAACTACATCCCTTCTTTTTACAAAAAGATTTAAGAATATTGCATCATATAGTAAAAATTTGAGATCATCATCGCGTACCTACAGGAAGAATCAGCAATATTGGGTGTAAAAGATCCAAATTACCTACTTGATTGTTTATGTGACTAATATACTAAAATGCAAATGAAAATGATTGTTATACCTGAAAACAATAACCGTATAGACTGAGGCGATAATTTATCGAAATGAAAATTACAGTGATCAAAAAATGGGGGCTGCGTAATATATACACGCGTATATTATTAAAAATAAATAAAACGAAGCTTAAAAAATAAATCGATCAAGAAACTACCATCAGAGAAAAAAAAAGTATTAATAAAGTTTACCGATATAAACTCGAGTACATGTACCTATCATGTAGCTAAAACTGTGTAAGTTGTTTGGAGCGATGACGTATTTAGGAGCGAAGACACGATTACGTCACCAGTTACAAAATTAAGCATTTTTAAAGCGACTGTACTGAATAATCGAATTACCAACGAAATTAAATATTATTGAAGCGGATGTACAGTATAATTGAAATACTAATAAAACCAGCTATGCTTATCGAACATTATAGAAGCAAACATATAAAATTGTCATTACATTAATTATTCCAAATTTTAAGAGAAGAAAGATATAGTGAATCGAAAACTAACAAGCGTGTGTTTTTAAGTACATCAAAATCATATCCCTTTGATAAAAAGGAGCTAATTAAGGGGTGTTGCGGCAGTTTTTTTAACCGAGGATAAATTTATATCAACACTGATGCTATTATCACAACCCAATAGTTTTGTTATCAGAATCATCACTAATTAATGACTGAGTAGGTTCATAATAGGTAGATTCTACTCAGTGGTTCGATCCCAGGTGCGGTTAACTTTTTTTTTAATTCTTTTTTTTCTTTCTTTTATTTCACTCTTGTTTTTTTCCTGGAGCTCTTTAGTCCTGTTGTTTGCATTAATCAATTAAAAGCATTTAATCACAAACTTCAAAACATGCCGAAATCTGTCAACAAGTCCCTGTTATTGATGATTAAGGTCGAGTTTGATACTGTATGGTCTTATGTTTGTGATTAAATATTGTATTAGTGTTGTGTTTTTTAGTAAGCCGTTGTGATCCCAATTAAGATTGTAAACAATCTATAATGTTTATGCATAACTCTAACAGTCTATGTACCGGTACTTGGGTTTCGCCTAATTGCTGTATTTTAGGAAANGAGTTTGGATTTTATTAAAATGTGAGGAAGCGTTGTATATAGTGTAGAAAAATCATAAGTTCTTACTTGTGACACCTTATATTTTCTTATTTTAATTTTATCAATAACTTCTAATGAGTTTTTTATTGACCAAAATAAGTTTATATTACTATTTTCATAAACTGTATTACAATATTTGGCTATATGATATCTAATAGCACTCAAGGCGGATGTTAGGTACACTGATACTTGCTTGGTGGTACAAGACACTGAATGTATGTACATGTAACACCGGTGATCTTCAGGGCGAGGCCAGTTTTGACAACAGGGGCATACTTAAAAAATACTGCGTAAAAGACCTTTAGATTATACCACATGCCAAATATGAAAGCCATGGACTTATTGGTTTCAGAAAAGACGATTTTTAAAGCGTTTCTCTAAATAAGTCAATGTAAAACTAGTGACATCCGGTGCGATGGCCAGTGTTTCCCCGATGGGAATTATATGAACAAACATCATAGAGATTTAAATGTTTGTGTTCGTTTTAAATTGTGCTTTTTGGTTTTTGGTTATTGTGCCCTTGACCAGTGTTTACCCGATGGGAATTATTTGAACAAACATCATAGAGATTCTTTTTAAATTAACAAAAAACAAATCAAATTTAAACAACTCCTACTTCTACTACTTCAACTTCTACTTAACAAATAAACTATAATGACTTATACTAGTAATACTAAACTGTATTTATCTTTAACAGCATTGCATATATTCCAGCGCCCAAAAAATACTAATATGTGGTATTTGTTCAACACGTTTCTTGCTTATAAATGGTCAGCGAGAGAATACGGTGTTCTAAAGCCGTTTAAGATCTCGACTAGATTAAAGTGTAAGATTAACGACGGTGACTTAAAAAATACTTATTTTAGCTTTGTGTTCGTTTTAAATTGTGCTTTTTGGTTTTTGGTTATTGTGCCCTTGAAATATAAGAAATGTAGAGGATGTCTGAGGATAATAAAAGTGTTTATGCTCTAAAATTAAAACTTTCGCTCTATTTAATAGTATTACATTATTTAAAGCAAATGTATAGATAGTGCTTAAAGTTGAATAATTAATTTAAGATGATAACCGTACTAACAAGTTAGTTAAACCACCGGGTAGATTTTTTACGGTATCCTATTGAAACATGAAACACGAGGCCCAACTTTTCAGGGGCTGTTTGAAAGCTCCGATTCCAGTTTTATGACTTTGTTCACAATTCAATGTAAATAATTTTCTACATTTCCTGTAGGTGGAGTTTTTCTATATGAAGAAGATGTCTTAGACAGTAATTATATAATAAACTATATCAATATAAGACCTTACTACAAATAATCAAAACCAATCTTAATTGATTGGTTTTACAGTTTACATATCAATGTGCCCCATACTGTAATTAATCAAAACATTCTTTATTGATTGCTTTTAAAGTTAACATGTCTTCCTTCCATTAAAATCTTGAACATTTGCATTTATTTAGGAATCTGAGATGATACAGATATCGATTAATATTAAGGTTTTCAGAAACCTAATGGGAATTATCTATACATAGGCACTTAAAATCCAATGCATATTAAGGCAGTGGCGTTTCAGTAAACATTGCATAAACAGAACTTACTTTTAATGTGAGAACTTTGTATCGGCATGTTAAAAAATAACTTAAAGTGTTGATGAACAAAAAACAATTGGTTTTTCGAAGTATATAGGTTCCTTCATAGCCATGTGCGTTCTATGAGGACCCAATTTGTACCCCAGCTATAACAATCTACGTCACTACACTGCGACATACACTTTTAAGTCATTAGTCCTCAAAGTAACATCAAACATGCCGTTAGGACAACATTAAAGGAGACATATGTTCGATATTAAGAGTAACATAAAAATGCCAAATCAGTGTGTTAAAGGCTTCAATATTATCAATAATTTCTATGTAAAGAGTTTTGAGAATTATCGGTTTAATAATCATCAACCATAAAATAAAATAGCAAGATGCAATTGAATGATACGATGACATTACCCGACCAGTCTTGTACAACATCGTACGAAAACTGGAAGTTATGATACAATTTTTAATAAAGCATTAATAGCTTTGCACCAACATCAATCATAAGTTATTGTTCAGTAATTTACAAACGTTCATAATTCCTTTAATTTAAGAACATGTTTACACGTGTATGATCTAAACATTGAGTCATGACTTGATTCTGTCGTACGATATTTTATAAGACATTGTTCGAGAATTTGATTTAAAAAAGTTAACCTAAACGACAATTATAAGCTTGAACACACATATTCAAGAAAGCATGATATTTGTTTAGTTTAAATTTGAAACTTAGAGATCTTTATGGTAAAATTAACTTTAAATTCAAATATTCAATAAATTATTATTTTTTTTTCAAAATATCGGAGCGATGTTATTTTTAACTTGAACTACAGTATAAACATACACGTGTGTAATGACTTAAGACAACTGCACGAATGATGTTATCAAGTTATAGAAAAGGTGATGTATTAATGAAGTTATACGAAAAGTGATGTAAGATTCAGTCACTTAAGTATTAAAAACTTAAATTTGCACAACCGAATGTCAGTTATGTACCGTCTGCTCTTTACAAGTATACAGAAAAAAATCAACGCGGCAAACTACCAAGTGTATTGATTTAGTGAAGTGAAGTGCTTTTAACGGCGGTCATGTCGCTTGAAATCGTTTTAATAATTTAAATAGATTTTGATAATGTACTAAAAAGAAATTAACATGAAGTTATATGTTAAAAATCATCTTTGATAAAATAACAATTATTGCTATAAAGACACAATTCGATAATGGTTAACAATCTGATTGACCAATTGGCAAAACAAGTGCTTCATAACAAGCAATCAACATGTGTATGCAGGAAAACGTCCAGTTTTCGTTTCAAAGTTTCAATGAAATGGTTGCTTTGGGATTTTAAATCCTTACGAAAAAGGACTGATGATTATTCTTATAAAAAAGGTTTAAACTGCATATTATTATTGTTAACTTCTTATGAACTGCTAAACGTAAAAGCGTGTATGGTCATTTTAATTTGTATGCACACTGAGTAATATTGATTCCGTTTGATTGTAGACAATACTTATAATCACCATGTACATGTATGTGGCTTTCAACCAGGTCGTATGTTTCAGCAATAACAAGTTCAAGTAATCTTGGAAAATCTCATTCATTTCCTACGTTAATATGGCGCATATAACCATCAACTCCAATGACAATACAGCAGATTGCAAACGAAATTAGATTAACTTCAATGATATAAGACATAAATGAGGTAGGCTGTGATAAGGAAAACCACTGGAATAAATAATCATCTTTATATAAAACCATGTTTTACGCTTAATGTGTATATAAAATACAGAAGTTAAATATATTTGAAATCATTTGGATAATTTAAATAGTTTGAACATTTAAAAAACAGAACATTCTTAAGATTTGTTCTTAACTAAAAACTGCAGGTAAAGCTCATTGAAGATGTTTATTATACATTCGAGAACATGTTTGTTTTTTTTTTATTAAGGATTGCATTTTTCTGATCTTGAAGGATCTACAAATAGCATCCGTCCTAGCATGTTAAGCGTGTTAAGAAACAATTTACTAGCAATAAGATGTTACGTTTTTGTTCTCAAGGACTCATGAGTAAATCAAATTGGACTGGTAAACGTACATCAAATGGCAAAAATGTGCAAAACACACGAAGCAAAGTTAATTCACAAGAGCATTAATTCTCTAACCTGCAAGGAAAATCACAACTTCCATGTGAACACTACAAATCAATTACTTGTTGTATTTACGAGGCGTAAATGTTCATTAGTGCTAATAAAATATATAGTGTCACATAAAGTCTATCCGTCTGTGCTAATTGAGTTGAAATTGAAGAGCACGGACTGTGGGGAAGAGTATTGATTTTTCTTACAGTGCTGGCAGTGCTGACTTCCATTTAAACCAAAACCAAAGCGGTTTGTGATACAAACTAGCACAAACCGCAGGCTTATACTCTTGCAACTTTTGCCGTATATTTCCTCCGTCGTATACCACACATCACTTAAAATATACATTCACTGTTAATAGCGTATTAACAACGCAATAATCATAATAATGAATATACTTAATATTAATACTCTGATTTCGTATAACATGCAAAACTCCGCAAACACGCACGCGATTCCGGAACGATGTGAACCAAACAAAACATGGCATGTGTGTGACTCTTTACTTATGGATTGACCGCCGGTAGAAAACATTGTTGCCATCTTCAGTCATGTGGCATGATTTGAACAATCATTGTTGAGGAACATTAGATAATGTCATGCCAAACATAAAACCTCTGATGCTTGCGGTTTCAGAGAAGAAGATTGTCAAAGTTATTTGCTACACACGTCTTTATCAATCATGTGTAATTTTACTGAAAAAGCATGATCTGAACAAAATGTGTAGAGGACCACTATACGTTGTTACACACCAACTATAAAACATATGAGCCTTGCGATTTCAGATAACAACTGTTTCCACTTTTAAATCTAATTTGAGCTTTAATGACCTTCATATGCAGCGGATCGGAATTATCTGAACAGCCATGAATGAGGGTCAACCAAGGATCATTCGATGGACGTTTGATGAAAATCTGCGAAACGGTTGAGGAAGAGATGTCGTTTGAAGCAAATGAAAGACGTCTGACGGCTAAGGACGGACGACACACAAAACACGACAACGAATTTTGGTCGGGCAACCCACAACAATTGCTCGCCATGATCGATTCAGACTAAGGTGAGCTAAAACAAACTAAGTACGTGTAACTGAACAATGAACCCACTTTTCACGTCCAATTATCCTAATAGTTTTAACACATGCGGCGCTGATATTTGGAATACACTGGTGTACTGGTTTACAGCTGAGAACTTGGTTACAACACGAACAAATCGAAGACCTCTTCCGATGATGCCTGAACTCTGGGCAAAGTTAATAAATAAATAATTTAAATGTTACTACTACACATATACCTTTTCCCAATTTCATGTGGCCGTTAAACGTATAAACGTCACGACAATTGTCAGGTACCTAGTTCAAAGTAAACCATAGAAGTCAGAAAGATTAAGGTGTTTAATACGTTTGTCTTAACCTCAATACCGTCATATGTTTTAGCTAATGTTTTCATTATATCAATGACATCTACATAATTTACGTGAAGAGATACATAAAAACTTTAAACTGATCATTTATTCTTCTGATAATGTCTCTTACAAATCATGTGATGTGGAGTACATAATGACGAGAATATTGAAAGAATACAAATTAGTAAGCTCGCGTCTGATAATATTTATTATTATGATATGAATTCGCTTTCTACATATTTTCTTAGGAACTAAAAATGGACGGATGTTTCGGAATTTTTTTAAACCAATCAAACGCAAATATAGCATTGCAATGAAAATGGCCGTTTTCCTAAAATAAATTATGAATGCGACCTCCACCTTTTTACTATAAAGAAGTAAAGTGTGTCATATAATCAATTTAATTCATCCTAAAATGAGATCAGTTTTTAAAATGCATTTTATTTCTAAATACGTTTAATCGATTTGTACATGCAACATCAGAACATTGCGTATAATGACAGTGCATGACATGAGCAGTGAAATCCTCTTAAAATATTGTACTGAGACAATTTATAATAAAATGTTTTAAGTAAAACTTTAAAGCGATACCAATCATGTGTACAACTGTGTTAATGCCTATTCACTCGAGAGGCTCAGCCAAAACGATAAAATTAAATAACATATGATAACGGGTTATTACAATGATGATATTTTGCCGATTTAAAACCGTTTGTTTTTAGATTGCGATCTTTAAAGAGAAGAGTTCAGGGATTGTATTCAGTTATAATGCATTTCACACATGCCACCATGGAATAAAGTTGCAGTGTTTGAAGAGCTTTCAGTATATTTATTTTCCTAATTATTTTCTAATCAAATAGCTTTTGTTAATTATAATTAGGTTCGCTTACATAAAGTTAACCATGAAGAATACAAACTATTCAATAATCGGAAAAAATGAATGCCTTTTAAACTGAAGGAACTGAAGATAAAAAAGACATCAAGATACGTTTTTGTTAACGCTTTCTTATCCATTTTATTAATGTATTTATTTATTATGTCTCCTTTACTTTAATTTCTCAAGCTGTAATGGTAAAAACAGTTTAGTTAAAGACAATAACTTCAAAAATATGAGGACAGATTTAAAAACAAGTCCCTACAGATATCCATGGTAAGCAATTTCTACTTACATATTTTAAAGACTGCAGTTTGTGTAAATTTTAAGATAAAGTTCGATTGTTGATGCATAAAATGAG